>QJNY01000378.1:0-80925 GCA_004155945.1 Monosporascus sp. mg162
CCCCCCCCCCCCCCCCCCCCCCCCCCCCCCCCCCCCCCCCCCCCCCCCCCCCCCCCGCGCGCATCTGAACAATTCAATATTAATAGAAAAGGTTTGCGGTTCGTCTCCACAATTCTCGGGTTCCTTTGGATGGGTAAGGAGCAGCTTGGGTTCGATCCTACCATCATTATATCTGGCGACAAACAATATATTAAGGTTAGGCAGAATGGCATTTAAAAACGCTTTATTATCGATGAAGTGATAAGGCGCGCGCCCTACGTCGCTGGCCGGGCAATGACTTGCTGGAAAGCCCGCCGCGAAAGAGACGCCCAGACGCTGCTCGTTATCAAGGACTTATGGCAGTACACGGAACGAAAGGAGGAAGGGGAGCTGCTCCGAGAGGCGACTGACAGAAGCGTAGTAAATGTGGCCCGATATAATTACCACGAGACTGTTCGGATACCTGGAATGGATGACGACGTCCGAAACAATGTTCGGAAAGGGGTGGACATTACCAAGGCCGAAAACTACCAACCGGGACGCTTAATAACGTCAAGCACGAACGTAATGGTAACTACGGAAAGGGCGTAGTAGTACGGCTGGTCGAAAGCGGTCTGCTAGCCGTACCGGCGCACCCCTGCCACCAAGCAAGCGATCCTGCTTAATATTTCTGACCAAGGTAAATAGTAGTGCATTGCCGAATCGGGTACATAGGCGTGTTATTCTTGTGATTATGGAAAACCTATTTATAAGGCAAGTTTCCGGGCAGCTCTGCTTGGCGCGCTAGAAGGCTGCATTAAAGGGTACGAATTCTTACGTAAGGGCGTTTATGGTTATTAGCGTGTTTTACGACGAAAAACACTTTTTTATACATGACCTGGAGCTATTCTTTTGGGTGCTGTTCTGGATATGCATTTATTATAATGGGCCAGGTAAAGATATTAGGCCTATTGAGTTTAAGAGCTGGAATTACGAGAGTGGCGATAAGTTGGTAGACCTAAAGAAAGGATAGATATCTGATAAAGGGGACTTTATCAAGACGGCAGAGTGTCTGCTTTTGATGTGCCTATTAGGAAAGCTGTGAACATACTTTCTACTTAGGTAGTTACCTAAGGTTGGGTAGGTACGAGCTTATTGTTAATAAGTAACGATAGGTGTATGCTTTGACTGGTACCTTTCGTTTTTTCCAGAGTTGCGTTTGCTAACTACCTTATAAGTAGTAGACGACAAAAAGCATTCTTTCCTTCCACCTTGCCTTTAACCTGTAACGAACCTGTCGTGCATCCACCTGGAGATACGAGCAGTATCCGAAATGGGGTCTTGATTTGCAGGTAACAATAGGGCGAGAAGTGATTTACGGGGTCTGTTCGTTAAAGAGATTTGCGGATTTTTCCTATAGTAAGAGAACGATGCCTTAGGCTGTAGACTTAGATTGATAGCTAAAGAGTGAAACTAAATAGGTGGTTATTTATAAAAGAAATGCTTTTATATATATCTATTTTTCCTTTGGTAGATATGGCACTAATCTTCTAGATTTATTAGATTACTTAGATCCCTTAATTTATATAATCTATTAAATCAGGTAGATCATATTGTATTACGTAATATCAAGAAATAAGGTAGACCTACTTCCAAAACTAGGTTCCTTTTTTAATCCGGTTTTGATCTAGAAGTCCGTAATATTATTCCCTTTTTTTAAAAATCTTTATCCTAAAGATAAAAAAGTAAATCTTTTCTAATTGTGATTTATATCTTATATACCAACTTATTATGGCGGGTTATGTAAAGACGTCGGTACGGAAACTTCGTAAGAATTAACGCCAGTTCCGAAATAAACGTTCGAGTTATATCTTTAAGTTTAGTTTCGAAGTTTTGCCGTATTTTAGTTATCTTTTCCATAAGGAAAAACAATATTTTATAACTGAAAACATTCCGAGTTGTCATTATTGCACCCGCCGACAACGCGACTATAACGGTATAACTGTTTCCATGTCCTTTTTAGAAAATATAAGTTCTGAACGTAATCGTTTTTAAAAGAAACGTCGAATTGCCGAAGACGAACTCGTAAAGTTGCAGCGAAAATTTCAAAAGGAAATATTAACGAAAATAAACAAATTATAACGTTTACGCCGCCAGGAAAATATTTTGAAAGAAAAAGGGTTTTATTTGCTTGCCGAAAGTTATAAATTAAATGTTCAAGAAAAACAGAAACGGGAACAAGTAGAAAAAAAGCAAGCTTAACTTACTTTTAAGTTAGATGCTTTAATAAAGGCGTTTATTTCCTTCAACTAGAACGCCGCAGGAGTTAATTTAGGGACGGGGTCGCTATTACCTACGACTTTGGCTATACTAAAAATGGTCGGTTAAGATTCTGGCAGTAAAGCGTCCGAACTAGATTTATCGCCTTCGTTAGATGGTTAAACGGCTCCTATATATTCTCTTCCGGTAAGTAATCTTTTTATTTAATTAAATACTGGACTTTATTGTTAATTATTTTAATATCTAGTATTTTTTTAACTTCGTATTTTTTCGTATCTTTTTTAACTTTTAAATTAGTTTCTAACGGGGCGTTTTTAGGTGCTGGTTTAAGTAAGAAAATATAGAAAATTAGGTATATTTTTATTATCTTAGGTAATGACAACCAGTAATTGGTTTTGGAAATAACTTTATTAATTTTGAATGGTCCAAGCTTTTTGAAACCAAATTTATCGCTGGGCCTTTTCGTTTTGATTTGTAAGATATTCGAAGTTGCGTTCTGTTTTTGGCGTAATAAATAAACCTTATTTCTTTTCGATAAAATTGGTTCTTTAATTTTTTTCTTATTATAATGCTGGGCCATTTTTTTGCTGGAAAAACCGTAATTCGTTCCGAAGTCGGGTTTGTATTATTTAAATTTCTACTGCTAGTGTTTCTGTTTTTGGGGCGATCGTAGTAATTTTTGGTGCTTTAGTAACTAATTGTTTTGATCGTTAAATTTTTGCATTATAGCCGTATACAGCTGTATGTAGGAATATGCTTATATCTTTATTGATAAACGCATTATAAGTTATTTGAACTAATGGTAGCAGTTTTACCTAATTATTTTGCTGGTAGTTGACGTAGTTCTGTAAGTACTGCTGCAGGGTTTAATTAAGTCGCTTTATCTAATTATCGATTTAAGGGTGGTATGTTGTTAAAAACTTAAGTTTAGCGTTTACTTGCTTAAAAAAGCTGGTGCCAAATGTAGAGGTAAATAGTTTATTTCTGTCAGAGATAATCTTTTTTGGTATTTTATGTTTGTCGAAATAATGACGGATAAATGCGTAAGTTAGTTGTTTTGCTATCGTATTTCCTTTAAAAGGTAGAAAATACCCATATTTAGTAAGTTAATTAATTATTACTTATACTTTATCGTATTCGATTCCGGTAACGAGGTTTTTTGATAAAAGAAAGCTAGTAATAAAATCCTAAATAATAATGTTCTATGTTTTGTTAGGAATGTCGGTGGGCTGGAGTAAGTCGTAAAGTTTATGTCGTGCTGTTTTGGCTTTATTATAAACGTTACAGTCCTTGATTACTTTCTTAATTATTCGACGTAGTTCTAGAAAGTTATACTTTTCCTATAATCGTTTAGTTGTTTTAAAGATTCCTTAATATCCGTATAAAGGATCTTCGTAGAATTTCTTGATAAATTTCTCCTGTTAATTTCTGGGAATATAAACCTTGTTATAATACAGTAGCTAATGTTTTGGTTATCCGTTTAGCTGCTAAATTTCTTTTTATTCTTCTAGGTTATAAAAATCTCGAAATTGTGTTAAGAATTCAAAGGTAAGTTTTTTTAGTATTTCGCATAATTATGCTATACTATCAGGGTTATACTGCAATATTTACATAATTCGTTTAAGAATTTTCGAATCGTAATCTCTTTTGCGATTAAAAATATCCGCCTAAATATTTTCTTTTCCTTTAATATAGCAGATTTTAAAGTTAAATTTCGACAAAAGAATTATCCAAGTTTCATATCGCTTATTTAGTTTTTATGCCTTCATGAATCGGGTCAAATTCTTATAATCGAAATAAATATCGAAAAATTTCTTTGTTTTATTAAGAAAAGGTTCCCATTTTTTGAAAGCGTTAATAATTGCTAACAATTCTTTGTCGTAAATCGGGTATCTAAGTTCAACGTCTCGAAATACCTTCGAATAATAAGCGACTGGGTACTATTTGCCGTTATCCTCTAGCTGTTCTAGGACGGCGCTTAAGGCGTAATCTAAAGCGTTTATTTTCAGGCACTTCTTTTTGTTTGGGTTTAGTAATTTAATTATTAATCCTGTAATAATTACGTTTTTCAAAGTCTGGAATACTTTTTTTGCGTCCTCTGGAAACTTAAATTCTTTTTTAACGTATTCTTTAATAGTAAGTTTCGTTAATAATTTAATTATATGTCCGTATTTCTCGATTAGGCTATGCACGTAACCCGTAAATCCTAAGATTTACCGGATATCTATAAAGATTACCTTATTAAAAATAGGCTAATCTTTAACTGCTTCTATCTTAAAGCGTTAAATTTAAATTTGTTCTGGTATGAAAATATAACCTAAAAAATCTAGCTTCTGGATATACTATATACTTTTAGTTAAATTAATTCATAAGTTAACTTCGTCAAGTACTTCGAATACTTGAAATACGTATTTCTTATGTTCTTTTAAGGTTTCGGAATAAATAAGGATATTATTAAAATACACGAACACAAGCTTATCCAGGAATTTTTAAAAAATAATTATAACTAATCGTTAAAAACTTACGGTTATATTAATAAGTCCTAAAGGCATTACCCTATATTCGTAATATCTATATATCGTCCTAAATGCTATTTTTTACTTCTTTTTTTGGGCTATTTTGATACGGTAATAACCGTCGCGAAATCTAAAACAGTAAACCATTTTGCTCTACTTGCATTTTCCTTTAGGGTATTCATAAGGGTAAGAAAGTATCCGTTCTTAACGGTGATGTCGTTTAACTGTTTATAATTAACCACGTATCGATATATTAAGTCTCTATCTTGATCGATTTTTTGTTTACTATCCTTTATTTTAAGTACTATAATAACAAGGTAACCTATTAATAATTCGGAATATTAAATATATCCTTTTTTTAAGTTTAATTATATACTTTTCCATAAGGCCTTTACTTTTTTAAGATTTATATAATAAATCTTATAAAGCTTAAGGTAATATCCTTTTTTAATAAGTATCCGATGGTCCCATTATCTATATGGTAGTAACTTGTAATTAATTTTATTTTCGAATATTTTCTTAAAGCGGTAATACCTTGAAAATATGGTAATTACTTATCTTAAAACTTATACTTCCTTAATAACGTAATAAATCTTACGATAATTCTTTTCTGATTCGTCGTTCTGTTCGGGCTACGAAAATATTTTGCTTCTCCAGTCGATACTGGAATTGCTGGAACGGAACCAAGGCATTCCTAGGATAATATCGTGTCCTAAGATATCGGCAATGTCCAAAAAAAGCTACTTGCGATATCCTTAAATCTGTATCGGAAGCTTTTCTGTTTTTCGCAAAACTCGTCCATTATCGTATCTGGATAAACTCCCGTCTACTGTAAATAGCTTATAAAACTTTAATTTGTATTTCCAAGGTATCTAATATTTTTCGGCCACTACCGGGAAAATAAAATTACCTTTTGCTCCTAAATCGATTATAACTTTAAACGTTTTGTTTCCATATTAAAAAAGAATTTTTGATCTGGTTACGTGTTCCTTTCTTTGCCTCGCATAAGGTTTTATAGACGAGAGCTTGTCGGTACCTTAATTTCGAAAACCTCGGACGTTTTTTAACTGCTAAAACTTAAAGACGTAAAAGCGTCTCCATTCGCAAGCCTTCTTAACAACGTACTTAATACAGTAGTTATTCATATATTTAAACCACCTTTTTTTACCAATCTAGTATTACTAAGAAGTTTTTGGGTGGCGTACTCCTTAGCCTTACTTCCATACTTTTAAAGTCGGGAAACTTACTATATTATAAAAAACGCGGGTTTTCGAAAAGGTTATTCCCATATTTAAGTCCTCATATTATTCGCATATCATCGGAATATAACATAAACATCCTTATACGATAGCTTTTTAACGTTACTCCGATTTAGGGTAAAAGTAACAAAATCTGGAATATTCTGGCCATCGGGAAATCTCGGTACATCTGCACTTATCGTTTGGTTCGGTATATTCCTTTTCGTTCCATCCGGGCCAAAAGTTATTATCTTCCTTAACTTGTAAATAAATCAAGCAGTCGTCGACGTAATAAGCTATAAAATGTAACAGCTTATGCCGAACTGGCTTAAACTTCTTCGAATACAGCGTACATTCGGGAAGCTCATAAAGTTCCGAAAACAATTATCCGTATTTATTAAAATCTGGTCGATATTAACTATCTGCTTTATATATCTCGTATTATTAAGCGTTAAAGTAATAAAAGCATCCTAACTTAATAACTATTCTGGAAATAATCTGTCCGGAATAATCCTTACAGGCTTTAATCTTAGAATCCTGGCACATGAAATAATCTTCGTACTTTAAAATATTACTTTAAATTTTTTTAATGGTAGCAATAATAAATTCCGGCTGGAAAATAATCGAACTGACTTCTTTTTCCTTCTTTATCTTATTATCGGTATTTAGCTTAACCGTTCGGGCCTTTTTCTTTTTGGGCTAAAAAATCCTTCCTTTTTTAATGTTCCTTTTTACTAAGAAGCGATACTTATTTTTATAATATCCTTTTTTGCTATAGTTATAATATTCGATGTTAAACTTATCTTATTTAAGTTCTTTCGAAACGGTACTTACTTCTTTTTAAAGCTTGCCCTTATTCTTTTTGGTCTTATAATTAAAGTTTTATCTTTATTTCTTTTATTAGTTCCTTTTCTTTTCGAGGTATCGGTCGAAAATGCGTCGGTTAACGATAATAACGTTATCAGTATACTTTCAGAAGGATCCAATTTTAAGTATCATATATAATTCGTCTTTAACTTAAAATTTCAGGCCGTCCTAAAAAGGATAAAATAATGCGCTTTCTGGCAGGTTAGAAATTGCCGCCAAACGATTAATCTTAATCGTATATTTAGCTGCTAACTTAGTCTAACGGAAAAAGTGCATTTATTTAATTACATATTATTCCTTATCGGAGTTTCCAAATAAAACTCGCATTCGTTCTTTAAAATAAGTATAATCGCTAAAAATTTAATTAATAACGTCTAAAAATTTATCCGGGTAATTCGTCAAATAATCTTCCATAATAAGTTCAAACTATAAAAAAGCTTTTCCAGTAAGGAATTAAAAAATAACCATCACTTTTTAATAATCTTCCATCAAGGAATCCTGGTAAAACCTAAAATAAAGTTTAACCTGTACTAAAAATCCTTTTAGGTCGGTAATTCCGTTATAAGGTTTTGGGAAAGTTAGATTATAACCCTTAACTTCTGGTATCCCGTAATAAATAAAGGGGGAATAATACTTACTTATCCTCCTTAAGGTCCGAATAAAAAAAGTACTAGAATCTTTTCCTTTTAAGCAAATTCGATATTTTTCTTTTTTTAACGGGCGAATCTATCGTTCTTCTTCCTTAAGATCTGGACTTCTGCTATCAAATTATCCAGTTTTTCCTTAACCGGGAGTTCTTTTTCTTTGCTCTTCGGGCTCGCAATACCAAATTCTTCCTTTCGCACCTTAATAATTTCCTTGGATTTAAGGAAAAACTATTATTAAAAAGCGGTAAATCCTCCCTAAGTTCGACTTCTAAGTATCGTCGTTTTATCTGTCCTTCGAACGTCGCCTTATAATGTCGTCTTTACTAAATTTAAGGAACTTATGCCTTAATTAGGCTATAAACTACTCGTCGGCTATTAATTAAAAAACTATCAAAATGTAACGAACTTATCGTACATCTACCTGGAGACATAAATAATATCCGAAATAAGGTCTTGATTTACAGGTAATAATAAGGCGAAAAATGATTTACGGAATCTATTCGTTAAAAAGATTTACGGACTTTTCCTACAATAAAAAAACGATACCTTAAGCTATAAACTTAAATTAATAACTAAAAAGTAAAACTAAATAAGTAACTATTTACAAAGGAAATACTTTCATATATATCCATTCTTCCTTTAGTAAGTATAGCACTAATCTCCTGGATTTATTAAATCATTTAGATCTCTTAATCTATGTGATCTATTAAATCGGGTAAATCACATTATATCACGTAATATCAGGAAGTGGGGTGGACCCACTTCCAAGACTAGGTTCCTCCTCCAATCCGGTCTTGATCTAGAGGTCCGTAACATAACCATCCTTCCTCCTGTTTTTAATAAACCTTTCCATTTTATTTTTTGCCCTTTTAACTTCTTACAAATTAACTTTATAAATATAACATACCGTAGCAATTTACTGCCGGTTAGTTACCTATTATCGTTACCTGTTATCTACTGCATTTGGAGATTGGTTAGCAGAAGTGAATAACCTGTTTTGTCCCGGTTGCCAATATGCCCTTTTATTTAGGTGTCCTTGATTCGAATGAGACGGAAACGATCTTTTCCGTTGCCTTACCCGCCCGCTGTGCCAGATGTGGTACGGTACATTCCGGCTTAAAGTTCGCTATCGATATTAAAATTTTTGCAATCGAACGCTAAGTCGCTGCGGGTATTTTCGTAACTTCGATCTTGTAAGGATATATCTCGGTTCCTTATATTCCCTTATCCCCCTTTTTTTTCGTCTAACTATTCGCAGGAATTTCTAATGGCCTGATATGCCCTAAGACAAAACGTATGTCCGAAACGTACTTATCGAATGGTAAATATACTTTAATCCGGTTGACATTATGGCATATAGCAATCCAAAATTCCGTTTCGAT
The DNA here is from genome assembly GCA_004155945.1 of Monosporascus sp. mg162. Classification (NCBI taxonomy): domain Eukaryota; kingdom Fungi; phylum Ascomycota; class Sordariomycetes; order Xylariales; genus Monosporascus; species Monosporascus sp. mg162. Next base: position 8,889 of record QJNY01000378.1, read on the forward strand.
AAGACCAAAGTATTGATAAACAGGCTATCAAAAAGCTTATTATTAAAGAAGCCGACTTTTCGGGCATAAAGGCTAAGCAAAACCAGGGTTGCTTTTTATACGACGTTCTTCTAGCCTTCGAAAAAGATATAAAGAAAATGAAGGTTATGTAGCAGGCCATAAGTACTAACCGGGACGATTTCGTCCGGGTTGTACCGTATAACGTAAATGGGATAAAGTTTTATATGCCGAAAGTCGAAAAAGGGACTGATGTTGACGACGGCGCTTTTACGTTTATAAGGTCGACTATGGTCGCCTTGGCCAAGCTATACGTAACCTCGAAACGAGCTATTCCGGCCCCGGATTCACGATAATCGGAACAGGTCGAAAAAGCGAACAAGGCGCTTTATCCCGGTTGTACTTAATTGTAAGGGTCCTGCGAAGATGGAGCCGTATCTCGCAGGTAATCGGGATTCGTGTATTCGAAATCTTGTCTGGTGCATATCTCCTTATTTCCAACAGTAGCTAGACTTTATCCGGGGCCACGTCCCCCAGTTACGGCAACACGAGACGCTCGGTCGCCCGGCTGTATTTCTTTTCGAAGCGATATCCATTTGATAGTCTTGAATTCATCCGCTTCCAGTTCACAATTTATGCGTCCGTCCTTGTCCCTAGCGATGCTTGCACCGATCGTGAACGTTGACAGATGTCACGGCTGTTGATGCGCCAACACCAGCCATGCTTAGCTTGAATGGCGGGAGAGTCGGAATTTTGCTGACAAGTGTATCGGGGTGCTCTCTGCCCAGCACCTCCTCCGTACTACCTTGAGAAAAGCCTTAGTAGCCCAGTGCTCCAAGGCGACCAACTCAATTTTCGAGGCGCGAGGGCCTGGAAACCCTCAACATAGTATTCCTCTGCAATAGTGTATACCATTATCTATCTTGCCACCATTGTATCTTTGCAGGTTTCCTGAAAGGTACCCCTCATCCGAGCATATAGTCCCCTGTCCTCCTTCCTCCACCCCCCGCCATTCGGAAAACCTTCCTTTTAAGTCTATTCACCCATGGAATAAGCGGTTGATAGTATGGCGTGGAATTTTCCTTTAAAATGTCGAGAAATCACCTTCATCAGCAGCCACGCCCCCTTTAAAAATCGCGAGCTGTTCTGTATTAACGTAGTTCTACTTGTTAAAGCGTAGCACGGCTCTGCTTTTATCTGAGCCGTCATAGTGTATGCATATCCAAACCAAGACCCAAAGAATAACTGGAAATCGTGGATGAAGGAATGCTGCTCGCCCAAGAGCGCCGCGATTGCCATGAGAGCCCTCGTGCCAGTCTTTTTCCCCTTGCTCCGGACGCGGTTTGTCGCTTCTTTTGACGGTGAGACCGAGGTCGATCAAGAATGACGGCTAGGAGGTCGTCGACATGGAGCCCGCAGTAGACAGCATGTGCAAACACCACCCCGGGGGGAGGCCGCACTATATATGCCCGTGGACGCTTAGGTCTCTTTTAGCATCCGCATCAACCATATGGAATGGTTGCGTAGTTTGATACGAGGCATTCTGACGAGGGTATGGAAAGCAAGTAACTGTAAGATGAGTTGATAAGGATAGGTGGTTGGACATGATGATCGAGTATGAGGGAGGAAAATTAAGTGAAGGTGGGTTAATAAGTAATCGGAATCGAAAGAGTGTAAACTAAATACTTATACCTTGATATCAGGAACTTATGCCTTGGGCGGCCTCCCTTTCGAACCCTGGTGGCCTTTGGCAAGACTGCCTTGCTGAGCGCCTAGGCTTCTGGCGTTCGCTGACCTATCAAAGTCGACACAGAGGCCAGAATGTCCGACAAAGGTTGCCCCTTAACCCCTCTCGAGGGATACAGACGTATCAGACGCTTGAACCGTACCAACTCTGAGGCACATGGGACTTGCTCTCAAGTGCTTACTAGGCCATGTTTAAGAGTGGCGGAGAGCCGGCTGAGAATAATGGGTTTCAGATAGCCACTAGACCGGAGCAAGGATCGTAAGAATCCAGTATATACTCAGCTTTGGTAATTGGCGCCAGGCTGAGGCAAAGCCTAGCGGCATAGTAACAATCCAATGATATCAAGGCTTAGGCGGCCTCCACACGTTTGGCAAGTGTGGTCAAGACTTAGTGGACGGCATATAAACCGGCTGAGGATTAGGTCCCTAAGCCACCACCGAAGGCACTGGCTTTCTTTCTAGGTAAACAGACGTCTAACCCTTATCCTCGTCAGCCCGTTCTCTGTCGAATCAGGTCTTTAGGAGGCGACAAAGTCTCCTACGCCTCACTGACCTGATACGTCTCGAGCTTTCCCTTGTCTAGAAGTTCGATAGGGGCCTGGGGCCGAAGACTGCGGTTCACGGTAATGAGGCGTCTCGAGAAAGTAGGCCCTAAGCATTAGATGAATGGGGCAATCATTACACGTTATTACTATACCCATACCTAAATCCCACAGGACTTATTGGAACTTGGGTTTCCAACTCCAACGAGTATGCCTTGTCTAATAAAGGTGGGCGGAAGATATGTCAGGAACGTCTTAATGAAACCTCATCATCCACTTCACAAATATTCTAATTGTCGGATGGGACTAATAATAGCGGAAAATGAGTAGTAACATAAACGAAAGATCTGGCATTGTTCCTTCTCTTATTGAATCATTCAGGCAGAGATCCGCGATGACAATAGCCTGCCGCATGGGCTCGCATCTTGGATAGATTTCCCTGGGTTCTAACGCCCGGCAGTCTTCGAAGTCTGCCGAGAGTCTCGTGCCTAAGTCCTAGAGGCCTACATTCAACTTCAACTCAGGCCCATGAGTATATGTGCCAACAAATCTCCGGCAATCTACTTCAACCTTGCCACTGATACTCTATTTCTCGCAATGGAAGAGGAAGTCTATATTGTTAGATAAAAGCGTGCATGTGGTCTTCTTTGCCTTCGGATGGTCAATTCCCTCTCAGCCGACGCCTTAACTAGAAGCCATAACCTGATGGTCTCTATGTCCCGGCCCGACTTCCAGTATTCTTGAGGGTCGTTAATTCTCAGCTTCAACGCGCTAAGTCCGCTCCCGGCCAGCCATACGGAATGGCCCTTTGCTATCATGAGACGCATCCAGTCGAGAATCTCAGGCATGTCCCTATACACGCTCAGGAATTTATCGTAGCCGTCCCCTGGGGTTCTTCTCAGGTTCAGGACAGCTAGGAGGAGAAACGCATCCGAAGCACTCAGGTGTACCAAGATGTTGCTGAGAATTGGTTCCTGTGTCACGCACTTCCACAACGACTTAGCGCCCATGTTGACAGCACGGAACCGTTTCGGCCCTTGAGGAGAGAACTGGTGGGTAAGTTAGGGATGAATGCGCCTAGCAATGTGATATGTGCTGTGTTACATTAGTTCTTGCATGCAGTGTCGGCGTCTCCAGTACCTCAGCTAGGTTTTATATAGACCAAGGAACAGCATCGGAATATGAAAAGACACTTACCTCTGACAAGGTGGTTCGGGTGTCTGTCCTACCAAGGTTTTCGCGACTACCTAAAATGACTTATTTTCGACCGGCGGCTACTATTGCAAGGTCTTGGGAATTGCATGAGAATACATATATCTGCGGCGTTAAGTTCCTCCTTAGCGTTAGTCCCAAATCCATCATTTAATAGGTAAATTAAGGTCATAAATCCAAGGGTGTTAGCAACAGCCTGGACGCTATAACCCTGCCTAACACCTTGGTTACTAGGGCATTTCTTCCCATTTTGGACATGTTCTTGTTTGCCTGGTGTCAGAAACATAAGTCGCCTTGCCACAGGAAGGTTCTATTAGCCACGCGGGTGAAACTAAAAATAAAAATAAATGCGGGGTGACCGTTATGGCGGCTAGACTATGCCCGCTCACAGCATACAGCACACAGCTAATGTGGCCCGTGCCACATGATGGTGCCTCGTAGCATTTCATTCTCGGGCGGGCAAGCACAAGGAATTATTTTTTTAAAGGCCCCGCCTCCCCTTATCGGGCCCCGTTACATAGACCAGATTCCAAAGAAAACGGCTTTCTTGGCCATTTACTGTTCGTTTTCCTGACGATGTTCTATAGCTAATTTGGGGATAGCCTCAAATTGGGGGTGGTGCGTGAAGGGGGTGTTTGACCTATAAAGCGGGCCCTCTTCTATATATGGTTAGCGCGACCGGCTTTGAAGCTTACTATGTACCTTAGCTAGACCAATCACGACGATGTTTTTGAATGTTAGTACCAACATCACATCAAGTGCACCAGTGATTGGTCGTAGACCCGTTCGCGACCAGGATGGTTGTAGCTATGAAACCTCTGGTTTCTTCAACCCCTGTCCCAAGAGCTCCGTCTTAAATGCGCATGTGCTCCCTCGGTTTGAGAAGTAAATTACGAAGAATTCGAGGCTTGCTGACGGATCCCCCTTGACTTTACAATACAGCCTTCAAATCAGCTCGGAGTCCGACAATAATGGCGGCCATTCATACGCCAGTGATTACTACAGCTACAACTTTGAACCTTGCCGACTTCGGCTACAGACTCGGGCCGCCTCTTTTGGCGACATGGACGCCGCCGAGGAGTTGTGAGCGGCAGTGGAATTACGATCACAGTATCACGGGCTTCGTCTTCAGCAACTACTATAATCCACGCTGGGCTGAGTGTCAGCCATACTACACCGGTTATGTGGCCTATAGCCCTGGGATTTGTCCCAGCGGGCAACAAATGATCGAAGTGACCAAGATACTCAGCGTAATCACGAATGGATCCACCGAGACCACTTTCCATGGGGTTTGTTGTAGCACGTATGTCAATTGACCCCGTTTAGGCAGGACGGCCCTGACATGATTCCTTGCTGTTAGTAACTTCTCTTGGGACAACGTTTCGTACAACGTACGTGTTGGCGTAGCGACGACACTCGCCTGTTTGTCAAGTTTCGAACCTGGGGCAACGTTCTACAATCGCGCTTCCGATAGATACGGCCCAACCACTACCATTGACTCGACGGTCACAGCGGCTGGTGCACCCTTTCACGTTTTCTGGGAAGAAAAGGACTTGAGTTTGTTTCCTGGATCATTAGCAGCGTCTCTCAGGGTAGGGATGGGCTTGCCTCCGTTCCCAAGCACGTCCCCAAGCACGTCAGCAACTAGCTCGACGGACGCCCCAAACCCGGAATCAACGCCACTGATTCCATCGGCCACAGGATTGCCTTCAGCGGTATCTGAACCGGCTCCTAAACTTTCTAAAAAAGCGATCATCGGTATTAGCGTCGGTGTCACAGCTCTTTTCTTTCTGATAGGGGTCCTAGGATGTCTGTCTTGTGCTCGCAGGTGGAGGAAACGCCAATCTACAGTGGAACATCCCAGCGAGACCACGCCATCCACGATTTCGAAGAGGCTACTCGGTGCCGCCGAATGGATAAGACGTCTCCGAAAGGGAGACCTACCACGGCACCCGGGAATTCCGGAGATGGAAACTGGCGAAAACGTCTATAAATACTTCAGCGGCGGAGCTTGGCGGACCGAGTTATATGGAAATCCTTCACGGAACCCTAGCGATGGGCCGCATATCGATCCCCACAGTGTCAGGGCCGAGCTGCATAATAACCACTTGCGAAACACGAGCGACTACCCTCAAGTCGATCCTACAGTAAGCGACTACCCCGGGTCGAAGGTTATCAATCCGATACCGACGGAGTTGGAGGCCTCCATGCCCAGAAGCCAACCCCCCGTTTTCGAAGAGGCTGGCGAAAAGGCGCAGCAAGCGCCGGGTGCTGGCGCCTAATCCACTTCCAGCCGCAGATACAAGCCGCACCACAAGATAATACTTAATTTCCTTTGGCTGTTGCAAGAAAAGCCGTAACGAAACATGGGTACTCGCTTGGCCTTAGGCCTTACCTCTTATATAACGATGCTTTCTGTTGCTCACGATGTCTCGAACGCGGTAGTGGCAATCCGCATATATTTAAGAATAAACCGGAATCCGCTCCAGGCGTAAGCAAAAACCCCAAAGGTAACCGATCTCTTCTGCTCTACATATCCTGCCAAGGTAGGACTGAAGTCAGCCTTCCACGAAACATAGGGCTGCTGTTCAACGAGGTAGTCAATTTTATAATGATTGGGAGGCTGGATAATCCGTCGTCAAGTTAGCTCCACCTCGCGGAACTTTCCGTTTGCTCATCCGTCCGTAATTCTCCAACTTACCTTAAAAATATTAACCAATAAATTAATCTTCAAAACTAAAACCTTAATCAAGAAAAATTGTATTTTAACTCAACATACGATAGTTAAAATCTAGTGAAAATTAAATACAGGTCTTTTAACCTTATTAAATTCGGTAGCGAGAGTAAGTTTAAATCTTACAATAAAAAATAATTAAAGTTGATACGAATCCTGTTATGACCTAACGGGTTGCGGCCTCCAGGAACGGTCGCAACAGGAACAGCCAAGAAACTAAGTGGGTTAAGTCACGTAATGAATTATCAACATATTAGTGGTGAGCCAGTAAGCCCGATTACCAACTTATAAATAATAAGCCAGTAAGCTAGATTAATCTACATACGGTCTTTAAATACCATAATTTAAATAACACCAGCTTGCGGGTATAACATCGTTACTTAAGACATGTCTAGTATTACGAAACGTAATTAAATTTTTTATTACTGAAACTTTTACAATACGATTACCAATATAAACCGTATAACGTGCCACATCAGTAAGTCGGTTACATCAATAAGTCGGTCACTTTTTAGCGACCCGCGACAACAAACTTAGATAAAATAACCGAAACGTAAAAGTTAATTCAAATTAGTCGGATTCCTTTTCGCTTAACGTTTTTACAACTTCTTTATAAGTGGGCGTATTATGTCCGAGCTTGCCGCAAACGTCATACTTCCGTTTCTTCGTCTTAATCTTTCTGTAACGATTATTTTCAGCCGTTGTTAGCTGCATTTTTTCACCACTCTTTTCCTTCTCTTGTGACGGTTAGGGGTTTAACCAACTATTAAACCTAAATCGACGGGTTTATATTAGCAAAAGTATAGTAGGAATTTAAGCAATAAAATAAATTAGTTACGTCTCGTAATATTAAGGATATCTTAAGTAACGAAGTTATATTACAAGCTGCTGTTATCTAAATTATAGAAATAACGAACGTATATATCTTTATCTTATATTCTTTTAGTTGCTTCTAATTACTTACGTTATAATAATCGTAATTATTATAGTTTAACGTCTCACACCGCCGAACGGGACACACCACCGAACGGGACATAATATTATCGTTATTCCCTATCGTTTTATTATGTCGATAATTTATTATAATCCTTAGCTTCAAGCATACTTTATATGGCATTACTTAATTATGCGAAAAGGAGCTTTCGGACCTTCCTTTTCTCCCTATTACACTCTGTAACTTGGAAGTAGCCAAGCAAGGAGGATAACCTAGGAACTTATGAAAAACTAACATATTTCGTATTTTTGTAATAAGGGTTATGTCGGATTATCGTTATTACATTCCAATTTAAGCTTTTAGTTAGTAGTCTAACCTTCGAAATCTCTAGTTTAATAATAAGCGACGTTTTCGGTGGTGAAGATCTTAATGGAATAATCAATACCGTAAATAACGTGCTATAAAAGCTTAAAGCCGAAAAAGTAGGAATTCCCGATAAAAAGACGTTTCCTTTCGTATTAAGTTATAAACGTTATCGCATATTTCGTTAAAACTGTAAAGGTTCTATATTTAGAGGTTAACGTTATATATCATGGTATATATAATTAAAAAATTCAAATATTTAAATTTAACAAGATATTAAAAGATAACCTTAACGTAACAGATAAGCGAACGGCTCAGACAAGCGAGCGGCTCATTTTTTGACACCTCCTAATAATCAATCCAAATAACGTACTACATATATGAACGGACCAAACAATTAAGCGGACCAATTTTGCGAACATCTCAACTACTCAACTTGATTTATTCATTACTCAACACCAACATTATAGAACGGCTAACAAAAGAAGCTCGAATGCACCTTGCTGTTCAAGCTAAAAAACAAAACCAGAAATTTAGTTATAAAAAGCTTAGTTCCATATACGATGTTGTCGAAACTACGTTAAAAGCTCGATACAACGGTCGACGCGCTCGAACCGATATTATCCCTTCTTTGCAAAAATTAACGCCGACCGAAAAGAAATCCATTATCGAAAGAGTCCTTAACCTAAATGCGCGAACGTTTCCTGTCCGGCTTTAACACGTTAAAGATATAGCGAATCTACTGCTAGCCCAACGCGTTACGACGCGCGTCGGGGTTAACTGGGCGTCGAACTTTGTTAGACGGCAAAAAAAACTTAAAACGCATTTAAATCGAAAAATCGATTATTAAAAGATACAGTACAAAGATCCAGAAATATTTCGCAAATAGTTCGAATTTGTTCGGGCTATAATCGTAAAATACGGCATCGTTAAAAAGGATATTTATAATTTCGACGAAACGGGCTTCTTAATAAGGCTTTAATAGCATTCGGTATAGTAATTATAAGTGCTAAAAAACGTAAAAACCCTAAACAAGCGCAATAAAGAAATTAAAAATAAGTTAAAGTTATCTAAGTTGTTAATTTATAAAGTTAGGCTTTGCCGTTATTTATCATATTAATGGAAAAAACTTACCTTAGTTCTTGGTATCGCGATAACTTATTACCAACCGATTAAAAGGTTAATACCAATCCTAATAGTTAAACAATAAACGAATTAAGTTTAAAATGAATTTAACATTTTGATAAATATATACGAACGTATACGAAAGAACCAACGTTTCCTTATTCTCGACGGCCACGAAAGTTATTATTCGATTAAATTCGAAAAATAGTGCGCGAATAACGGAATCATTACGTTTTATATACCCGCGCATTTTTCCCATCGGTTCCAACCTTTTAACATTTCTTGCTTTTCCGTTTTAAAGCGCATTTATTTGCTTTATATCGAAAATTTAATACAACGTTACCATGCCTATATCGCCAAAGAAGATTTCCTCGCCGGTTTCTACAAAACGTTCAAAGCTGCCATAACGTCCGATAATATCAAATCCGGCTTTCAAAAAGTTAAACTTGTTCCATTCGATCTGAATAACGTCCTTTCCGAATTAAAAGTTCCTCCGGTTATACCTACACCGACGGTCTCGCCGCTTACCGCCGTCGGTTTTATTTCCCCTTCCGCGAAAACCCCTAAAATATCCGGGAGATAACGAAATAAAGGCGTTACTTGCAAAAAAGGATTAGAAATCACCAAAGTAGCTTACCGACAAGAATCGTTAAATCGGTTAATTTATTAACTAAAAGTTACTTAATGGTTTAGTATAAAGTTACTTTCCTGAAACAAAAGATTACTTAATTACGCGAAATTAACTACGTCCTTAATAAACGTCGCAGAATTAAAAACAAACGTTTTCAAAAAGGAGAAATACTTATTATACAAAAAGGACAAGCTTTCCTGGCCGAAAAAAAGGGGGTAGTAAAAAAATGTAGCCAATAACGACTGAAGATAGTCGTTGCAGGAGGGTTGAGACAAAGGAACAGAAATGTAGCTCCTGCGGCAAGTCGGGACATAATGCGCGCACTTGTTAGGAAGTTATAAAGACCTCTAGCGATAAAAAATCCGATTAATTTGAATTAATTTAATATATTACGGTTGAGTTATTTGGATTAATTGTTGCGAGGTGCCAAAAACCGGTCCGCTTACTTGTTTGGTCCGTTTATATGTATAGTACGTTAACTCAACTACAATATATCTAATTGGTTAAAATCAACCGTATTCTTTTTCGCTGACCGTGTCTGTAGCTTTCTAATAAATGCACGCATTATATCAAGGCTTGCCGCGGACTCTATATTACCATTCCGTCCTCCTACCCTTCTAGCAACAGCTACCTCTAGCGGCTATTAACAGCATTCTTTTGCTCCTACATTTTCTGCCGGCCAGAAAAAACTTGTTTATATCGTCTAGTAAGTATTCTTCTTTATTAAAAATGTTTATTTTAACCATTTAATTACGTAGAATCGAATTATTACTCCGATAAATCCTGCAATACCGCGACACGCCTTACGACGCGCCCCGCGCCCCGGAACGTGCCCTATAACAAGCCCTATAACCTTGCCCCACAGCTTTACAACGCGCCCTACATCAAAGCCTATAACCTTCTGATACGAAGTATTTTGCGAATATCTTCCACCTATTAAAGCCGGACAACAAACGCTCGCGTATATGAGTTGGGAATTCGGTCGGTAATCGTTTTCTTGTTAGTGGGCTTCAGAACTTTCGAAATGGGGGTAATATTGGCCTGGTTGCGTCAAAAGGTAATCGGTCGCAGAAAGGTTAAAAGGAAGGAATGGTAATATGGCGTCCGCGGCAAGCCTTGATATAATATGTGCACTTATTAGAAAGCTGCAGATACGGTCAGCGAAAGGGAATACGGTTGATTTAAATTAATTGGATGTGTTGTAGTTGAGTCGTTTGGATTGATTATTGGGAGGTGCCAAAAAATGAGCCGCTCGCTTGTCTGAGCCGTTCGCTTAACGTACCAGATAAGCTCGCGGGACAGACAAGCTCGCGGGACACTTTTTCCAATATTCTAACCACCTAACTTCAATGACCTATTTCTCAACAACCACAATATGGAACGACTTACAAAAGCATCGAGAATGAACTTAGCCGTTAAGGCTAAGAAGAACAACCTGAAACTTAGTTATAGAAAGCTTGGTTTTATTTATGACGTCCTACATTTTACCATAGAGGCGCGATTTAACGATAGACGCGCCCGAGCCGACATTATCCCCTATTTACGAAAACTGACGCCGACCGAAGAGAAATCCATTGTCGAAAAAATCCTTAACCTAAATGCGCGAACGTTTCCTGTCCGGCTTTAATACGTTAAAGATATAGCGAATTTACTGCTTACCCAACGCGTTACAATATACGTCGAGGTTAAATAGGCGTCGAACTTTGTACGACGGCAAAAAAAACTTTAAACGTATTTAAATCAGAATATCGATTACCGAAGGGTATTATACGAAAATCCAAAGATATTTCGTAAATGGTTTAAGTTTGTCCGAGCTATAATCGCAAAATACGGCATCGCAAAAGAGGATATTTACAACTTTAACGAGATAAGCTTTTTAATAGGACTTCTTATGGCATCGGGTATGGTAGTTATAAATGCTAAAAGACGTGGAAGGCCTAGATAAGCTTAATAAGGTAATCGGGAATAGATTATAGTTATCCAGGCTGTTAATTCGCAAGGTTGGACTTTGCTGCCATTTATCATATTAATAGAGAAATCCCTCCTTAATTTCTGATATCGCGACAGCTTATTACCAGCCGATTAAAAGGTCGGTATTAATCCTAATAATTAAATAATAAACGAATTATGTTTAAAATAAATTTAATATTTTAACAAATATATACGAACGCGTACGAAAAGAACGAAACGTTTTTTTATCCTCGACGGCTACGAAAGTTATTATTCGATCGAATTCGAAAAATATTACGTAAATAACGGCATTATTACGCTTTATATACCCGCGCATTTCATTTATCGGTTCCAACCTTTCGACGTTTCTTATTTTTCTGTTTTAAAACGCGCTTATTCGCTTTATATCGAAGGTTTAATGTGACGCTACTATACGTATATCGCGAAAAAAGATTTCCTCGCCGGTTTCTACGACGCGTTTAAAACTGCCATAACGTCCGACAACATCAAATCCGGATTTGCGAAAGCTGGACTTGTTCCATTCGATCCCAATAACGTCCTTTCCGAATTAAAAGCTCCTCCGGTCATACCTATACCGACGGTCTCGCAGCTTACCTCCGCCGGTTTTATTTCCCCCCCCTCCCCCCCCTCCGCGAAAACACCTAGAAATATCTAAGAAATAATAAGGTAAGGACGTTATCTGCAAAAAAGGATCAGAAATTATTAGGGCAGCTCGCCGACAAGAATGGTGGAATCAGTTAATTTTTTGACGAAAAGTAACTTATTGCTTTTATACGAAATTGCTTTTTTCGGAAAGAAAACGCCTAATTACGCGAAACGAACCACATTTTAAGCAAACGTCGGAAAACTAAAAATAAACGTTTTTAAAAAAGAGGAATACTTAATATACAAAAGAGACAAGCTTTTTTAGCCGAAAAAGAAAAAGGTAGTAAAAAAATGCAGCTAACAACGGCTGAAGGTAGTCGTCGTAAGAGGGTTAAGACGAAGGAACGGAAGTATGGCGCTTGCGGCAAGCCTGGACATAATACGCGTATTTGTCAAGAAGTTATAAAAACGTCTAGCGATGAAAAATCCGATTGATTTTAATTGATTTGATGTGTTGTGATTGATTTATGTGAATTTGTTGTTAAACAGTGCCAAAAAGTGTCCCGCGAGCTTGTTTGCCCCGCGAGCTTATCTGGTATGTTATTTGTTACGTTATTCGATATCGAATCGTAACTTCTTATACGGCTTATTTCTTCTCTTATTGCAGCGGGTGTTTCGGGTTTACGTCCGTCCTTATTAAATATTATAACCCGCCTTAATTCTTAAGGCTTATTGAGCCGGTGATATTATGTAACTAACTTTTGATTTTTATTATATTTACGAAGTATGGCAGGTGGCTTGATGCGATGGTAGCTAAAAGCCTAGGGATAGGAGTTGCTCGTTGGGGGAATATACCTTATAGAAAGGCTATAACGTATAAACCGTAAATGTGACTTCTTAGGAAGTTATCCGCGCAAGGGGGTTTGAGGGATAAAGTGCGTTTCCTTTTTTTTCGAGGCGAATACGTACCGCGGCCTTAGCATCCTTGGTCCTTAGGACCTGATTCGGTGGTGAGGTATATACGGGTTATTGAATTTCGTCTTTTCCTTTTCCTGGTTAAGGTACTTTTTTTTTACGCCTTAGTTTTTGTTTTTTGACCGTTTACTTACATGCTCGAAGTTTACTAGGTAATAGAGAAGGGTATATAAATCCGAACTTAACTTAAATTATGCTAGAATCTACATTTAAGATCTAGATAATCGCAGATGCTGTTTTATGCTTTAGGACTGCCATAGCGCTTATAAATGCCAGTACCAGTACGAATGTAGGCATTTTAGTAAGTTGGTTAGTTTTTATTTATCTTGCATTTATTCGATTTAAGATTTTCGTTTTATGAATCGATATTATTATATACGCGATAGAACGTTAAAAGGAGCGAAAATAAGGAAAATAAATATAGGCGACCTTTTTTATTTAACAGCATTATTTTGCAAGACGACTCAACCTTATCTTTTTAAGTATTATATTATATTCTGCTAGTCCGTAAGGAAGTGCCAGATAACATCGATATAATTTTATCCGCGAATTGTGCGTACGAGTGTAGTTCGTTAGGGTTTATTAGAATATCGACATTTAGATCGGATAGTTAGCTTTTGTACTGATTTTAAACGTGGTATTAGTATGTGTCAGCTAGCAGGGGGGTGCGTAGCACCCCATATACGGAAAGGCCATCTAATGATCGGCACATATATGTTCCGTAGCTAAGCTACTTAAAGTTGTACGCGTGCAATAGCATCTGCAACTTAGCTGAATACAACAACACAACTGATGTCCCCTATATCTGACAATTAAGAGTCTTATTTGCCCAATCATCATATATATCAATTGATCAGCTGTTGCTGAGACGATATAGGCTGTATATCAGTAGCAATTATCTATATACTTCCATAACAACAATAGCGACCGTACCGTCGAAGTCCTCCGTTATCTACAAGAAACCTAAGGACTGGGATCGCTTCAAAGGCGAACTTTAATTTAAAGCGTACGCGCTTAATATTTGGGATTATAGCGATCCTGATCAGTCACTTCTATGGCCTGTTAAACCTACAGAGCCCGATATAGCTTCCTATTTAAAAAGACGAATTCGCCGTTCGACGCAAAACAATACCCTATCTATATCGACATCCTTATCTTTAGAAGAAACTACCGAAAAAATGGATCTGATAAAAACCCTAACGTCTATATATGAAATGACGGCCGAAGAACGTTAATTATATAATTAGAAATAAACGGTTTATATTTATAAAAATAAAAAATATAATACTTTCCGTAAGAACATAAACAACTTTACGAAATAAATCTTCGAATCTGTATCTTTAGCGATTAAGGAAACGAATTTCTTTTTTTAAAATTTACGAAAATAATATATTATGTTAATTGAATCCGGTAGATATACGACGACAGGCTCATATTAAGTACTTAACGAAAGTATTGCGAAATATTAAAGCGAATTTTAAAGTATGTAAAAAAGTTAAACGAATAAATCGGGAAATGGTAAAAGGTTATGGCCTTAAGGTAACGATACGAAATCCTAGAAACGAAAATAATAATCGGATACGTTAATCATTTATGTATAATAGTACCTTTTATAATGAAGTTTTAAAAAACTTTCTTTTAAATAACAAAAAAAGCCGATATTAAAAACGGTACAATTAGTTATTAAAAGGTAATTATTAATCTTTTAAATTTTTAGGTTTAGGATTATTAATTATTTATATTACGAAACGTTAAAATAATGTTTATAACGTTTTAAGGGGCTTTTGTAAACCTCTTTAATTAGGACAATCCTGATTAAGATAAGATTATACTTATTAATATTTAACCGCGCGGTAAGGCCTTTAAAAAAAAGGCCGAAACGAAATAATCGTAAAGGTTCCCAGACGGACCGAAATATTAATAAACGAAAATATAATAAATTAAACGTATAAAGCATACGGTATAAAACGTATTTAAGCCTGGGGTATATATTCCTTTAATGTTATTATGCGTTCTTTAATAAAACTTTAGCAAAATTTAATCCCGAACTAATAGTTATAAAATTAATCCGAAATCAGATAGCTTCCGATTAATTTTTAAAGCAAAAAATTAACCGTTTATTAAAAATTACAAATAAGTTAATTATATAAAAAATAGATTAATTTTTTAAAAAAATAAAACGAATTTTGGCGTACTTTTTAATTATTAATCGATGCGGTGCCATAAACGCCTTTTTTTACCTTTTAAAAATTTATTTATTTTGGACTTAAGGTTTACGATATATATTTTTAACTTTATCAGTAGGTTTCTAAACTTTAGATTTATTGTATAAAGTAACGGAATGTACGCAAATAACAGTTTCGTTCCGATTAAAAGGTATAGAAAGGTTAATATAGTTTTTCGAAGTTTTAACAGTACGAAAGCGTTAGGTTTATATGACGTAGCTTATTATAAGTATTTTGTATGTAACGTAGTATTTTTCCGGCAGCTTCGAAAGAAAAGTTATTAATACAATAACCGAAAAATTAACAACTTTATCCGAAATAAATATAATTAAATAGTTACTACGTTAATAAACAAATTTAATTAATTCGTTATCGAAAATATTAACATAATAATTATTTATGTAACTTTTATAACATATAGACGAAACGTTAATTTGTAAATAACGAAAATATTACGAATAAATGACGGCACTATATGGCACCTATATTTGGGCTATTTAGAGCCCGAAATAATTGCTTGATTGCAATCTTATACAAAAGGAATCCGATTAAAGGGTTTTATAATAATCGAATATTAAATATATAGCAAGGCGAAGGTTAAAAGATAAATATGTCATAAGTTACGAAAAAGAATTTCCCAGTTAAGATGAAAATTTGATATCGATTTTATAAACTTCGAAAAAAAACCCAAAAGAAATAAATACGTTATATTTGTTATTAATCAATACTTAAGTTTTATTTAAAATATTTGCTTTAAAAACCGAAAGCAAAATATATTAATTATAACGTTTCGATATTTTTTAAAAATCTTAAAAAACCAAAGTAAAGTTTTTCTATAAGTAATAAAATACGATTACGAAATTTTAAAAAATTACCAATTTCGAAATATATTTTAATCGTTTTTTTTTAATATTAAATTTAAGCTTTTAGTATTATATACCCAAATTCGAAACGCGGATATAGAACGTTTAAGGAATATAATTAAAAAGAAAACGATTACGATACGAAATAACTTTAAATTATTTACGTTTTTAATCGTATATATTTTTAAAGTAACAATATATTTATATAACAGTATTTTAAAATACGTCTTATTTTAATGAAGCTTATATAAAATTTCCTATATTTATTTAACATATAAAAACGGCGTTATAATATTTAATCGGAAGTTTTAATAAGCTTATTTGTGAATATATAACTATATAGCTTATGTTATAACGATTATTGTTATAAAAAAATAAAAGTTATAAAAGTTAAATTTTAAAACTTAAATTATCTTTTTCGTCGGTTATCGATTTACGAATATTTACGAGATTTAAAACCTATTAATTAATAAGATTATCGTTATTCGAAACGTATAATTTAACGAAAAAAAAACTTTAAATAATATTAAAAATTTTAAAAACAACTTATTTCTCTAAAAGAAAACAAGTTTTAAGGTATATATAAATATACGTTTATAAATGTAACAAATATAGCTAGTTATAAAAATATGAGATCCGTTTTATCGTATAAAGCAATTAATAATTAAAGAATGTTTATAACGATATATATATATATTTACATTTGCTAAAAGGTCGTTTCGAGCTTTAATCGTTATCGCGGCTAAGTTTAACTTAAAGCTTAAATAATATAACGTTATAAACATCTTCGTTCACGCGAATTTGTTTTATAAAGTATATATAAAAATATTTTTAAGGTATTTATAACGTAAGAAAATATTTTTAATTAAAAAGGTATTATATAATCTAAAATAATTATTTTTACTTTAATTTAAAAAGTGTATTAATATATTACGGGATTTAAGTTTTAATTCCGTTTTTTATAAACGTTATTATTTTATTCGTTAAAAGGTACTTTTTTCTTTTTCGTTAACGATATCGTCACCGTATACAAAGAAAAGAACCAAAACCTTATTAATTAATTAATTAATTTAATAAATCTAGAAACGGTATATCTTTATAAAAAGAAAAATTTATAATAGTTTTTTAGTATCGAAGTAATTAAAAATAAACTTAATAAAAAGATTTTGTTATTTTAATCCGATTTTATAAATAAATTAATTAACTTAATCCTTAAAAAAAACCTAAATAACTTTTTAAAAACGTTTATAATAAATATCGAATTATTACCGAATCTTAATTTAATTTATTTAGGTTTCGTTAATAAATAACCAAAAAAAACTCGGTTCCATTTTATATGTAATAATTAATACACGACCCGATATATTTTTTATAATATTCTGATTCGTACGATTTAACACAAACTTTAATAACGCATATTACGTTAGTTATAATTAATCGAATTATATTATACCTAATCGGAACCGAAACGTTAACGTTACAGTTCGGTAACGAAAATTTAATAAATACTTAAAACGACTTTTTTTTGTAAATAATTCGATTAATCGAAAAAGGTCCTAAATTTACTTTATGAAATGATTTAAAGGAATAATAAAATAGCGAACAAATAAATAAAATATTATAATTACTTTTATAACAGAAACGGAATTATTATTCTTGTTGCAACTTATAAAAAAAGCTTTATTTAACTTTCGATTAATTAAAGAATTAAAAGTCGGCTTAAATAAAAAACCTTTAAATATATAATGCGATAATTAATAAATTATACGGTTAGTTAACGCCGACGTCGCTGTTTTAAAGATAAAATTACGGTACGTAAATATATATAATTACTGGCTGCGAAAAGTAATAAAAATAGACTTAATTAAAGTAAATTATATATTTACGGGTAATATATTAGCTGACGGATTAACTAAAGCCCTGTTACGAAAAGTTTTCAGGTACTTTAAAAAGCAGCTAGGATGAATGGATGTTATAGAAGCCTTGGACCGGCGGAGGAAAGCTTTAAACGTTATTTCAAATAAGGATTTGGCTAATCAGAAAGATTCAATCGCTGGAGGAGAGGTCAAATGGACAGCTGTGGCTTTAAAAAGTGATGAAGTAACGAGTAACGCTGTGAATGTTTTAAGGCGTTGAGAGGGTGTGTCAGCTAGCAGGGGGGTACGTACCACCCCATATACGAAAAGGTCACCTAATGATCGGCACATATATGTTCCGTGGCTAATCTACTTAGAGTTGTACGCGTGCAATAGCATCTGCAACTTAGCTAAATACAACAACACAACTGATGTCCCCTATATCTAACAGTATGAAATGCGGGGGAAGGGGCGTCGAATGCGTTCAGCTGTATGGTACCTTCCGCTTTTTACGTTTCTTATATTGCGGTATGCGGACTAGTTGGGACCATAACAAGCGAGAAGCTATCGCTTTGTTAAAGAGGTAACCAGTCTGCTTAACGTGTTCCCGTACGTTTAGGGCTTAAGTGGTACGCGGAAAGCGTCTTCGGTTATATCGGTAGCAGATGTATTGTATATTAAATGATTTGATTAGATAAATATCTATTAAGCATTATCGTAATTGGAACCTTTGGTCGTTTTGAATTTTTTAAGGTTCGCGTGCTAAATCCTTTTAAAGTTTACTGTCGGCGGTTAGTGCTTTTAGGTGTTGTCGGTTGGTGGGCTTAAAGCGATTTTGCTTGGGGTAATTTTTGTCCGTAGAATATTTTTTGATTACGGATTATATTAGGTTTTTTTTTTTTAGAATATATCAAAAAGTTATGTCAAATTCCAGTATTTAATTACTGTCACTGCCGGTGTTTAGGGTAACTAGGTAATAAATAGCTAGATCGTAATCGGCTGTCGTATTCGAAAATCGCGAAATATAGTAATACCTGCGTTTTAGCGTAATTAAATAGAGAGCATGCGGTTTATGCTTCTAGGCCTAATAGGTTAAAATGGTGTGTACATATTGATTTTTTAAAACCTAAAAGAAAATATTTATAGATAACTTTTATATACCATAGTATACGAAATGAGTTATATAAGATAGCATTAGTGTCTTTTAGTATTAAAATCTTGGTGTAAAATTTAATTAACCTTTTCCGTTTAAATTAATTAGTTTGCAATAAACCGATATTATAGATAGGATATTAAACGAATTTGTATTCGAATTTAATTTACTTTAATATTTTACTTAGTTATATCTTTAATAAGTTTCGCGTATTTCGTTTAGAGATAGATATATTACCTGAAGGCGTCGTTTAGGATTAATTTACTAATATATTTTTACGAGTTCAGCGTATTGACGACTTCGAACTATTTGTGTGCAGATATTTATAATTTAAGCGATTTTTAGTTTTATTTAATTTTGTTCCGTTTATGGATTAGCGGTTGCAAGTTTAGTTAAGGAGAATATTGGGAGAATATATGGATGCCCGTAATGCCTAGAATTTCTTTACGCCAAAACTTAAAAGCCGACGATTAAAGGTACCTACAGTTTTAATATCCCCTTTTGACTAATTTTTAAAGAATAGCGTTTTAAGGAAATCTTTTTTCCATTATATTATTAATATTTTATCCTTCGGTAGTACGATTATATGGAGGTTTTTAATGGTATTATAGTTTCTAAATGTTCTATATGCCAAAAATCTAGTTAGAAAAGAAAGTATGAGATTAAAGGAAAACGTTTGAGCTTAATATTTTTATATAAAGTATATTATAGTTTAAAATGTTAAAGATTAAAATAAGGATTTAAGAATTAAATTATATTATTTACCTTTTATTAAACGTATAAGTTAAATAACGAACTCCGGCGTTTTTATTTCGTTAATAAAGACTATAAATATAAGGTTTTTAACGTAATTAGCATATTTTTAAATTATTAAATGGAACGTATCATTATTACTTTAAACTAAAGGCTTCGGCTAATATCCGTACAGCAGTTAAATTTAATATATTCCTTAATTCGAAACGAAAAGTAAGTATTCCTTAATAAAAGGCCTTAATTATTAACAGGCGTTACCGGACGTTTATGGTTAACTTAATCCGTTACCTAAAGTTATTTCGCGTAATTAAGTATTTATTTTATAATAAACTTACGATACCTTTTATATTTTGGTATACTTATTTTTTCTGTTAAAGGTTTCTTAATAAATTAATAACAAAATTAACATTATACGAAACCTAACGATACGTTAAAACTAAGATATTTATTTTCGTTATAAATTATGTTATGTTACGTAATATTAACATTTTAAGATTAACTCGTTACCAGGCCGTTATAAATACGTTTTAATATTTTTGTACGGTTTTTTAACTAGGGATATTAAACTTTTAGTTTTTAGCATTTTCGTTAACTATCGATAATACAAGTTATTATTCTTATAAAAGCTTTTAAAGATTTTATCTTATATATTAAAGATTTAAAATCCTTTTTTTTTTGTATCTATGTATTTAAGTTAATTATTAATACGTAAACGTATATATAAACGTACTTATTTAAGCTATAGTTATTTATATTATTTTATCGTAATTCTGTTTTACCTTAAGTTAAAACGTTTTAAAAATTAACTTTCCATTTACGATATTATTTTTTAACGCGTTTTTTTATAACCTAGACAGAAAATATTAACTGGCATTTTAGCTTTTTCTATTAAATAAAATTAATCAACAAAATGATAGTTATTATTAAAAATTGAATAATTTTAAAGCTTTTAGGTTAAAGATTCGAACTAAATACCATAGCAGGTTTTAAAAACGAATAAATAAAAAAGTTAAATATTTTTAAAGAAATTCGAATTTAAATACCAGATACCGGTTTAAATGCAAATTAAAAAAGGACGACGTAATATAAACGTATAAAAATTATAGATGCTTGTCAACGCGATACAGTCCGTTCTCAAAAGCAGTATTACGTAAAAGGCCTACTGCTTCCAGACAGGGAAGGATTTAATTATAACATAGTTCCAGGATTTCATCAAAAGGGTCGAAAACTGGGATCCTAATCCCAAAAGGAGGCCCAAGGCCGATCCCTGGTTGCGGTTGCCATCACCTTTATGAGAGGTTGGACGGGGTGGTGGGAATGATCCAGAAGTTGAGGGTCCAGAAATGGGAACAAGACTGGTTAATGGGCAGCTCAGCCAAAGGGGTGAGCAGAGCTGATGCCAGGCTGATGGGGGCTGAGGGAGGCTGATGAATAGCTGAGCCGAGATTGAGCCGGGGAGCGAAAAGACTATAAAAGTGGGCATCCGTGCCGATTTACGTGTCGCTTGAGTTTCGAGCCATAATACCAATCCAATAATAGCAAGGCCCTAGCTACTATACAGCTGCTTCGCAAACCAGGCCCTCTACATCATATAAAGGCCATCACCAACTGCAAAAAAAACCTGGGAAGCCCTTCATAGCCAATATAAGGCTAAAGGTTTCACAACTGAATTCCTTATTTTAAAGGAATTGTCAGCAGTCACAGTGATCGAATGCAGAAATCTGGCGTAGCTCTCTGTGTGTTCTCTGACTTTGTTCTGGGAATGGACAAATCTAGTCCGCGGGCAATCGCCCCCTTACATACACGATTGGCTGACAAAGGATCGTCCATAGACAAAGGCTGTCCCAGGCAGCATTCTGCTGCCTGGCTCAAACAAAGCCTTCCAGCCGGCAACACCTGAAAGCACCAATTGCCGACAGGAATTCTTCAACTCTGCTTTGAAAACTTCAATAGCATGGAAGAATACCTTAACAAGGTCAAGTCTTTAAGTAATAAGTTGTGTAGAAGGTAGGAAATGAAGAAGCGTAGATTGTCGATGGGTATGACGGTGAATAAGAAGGAAGCCGTGGAGGTGATCTTCTACCTCGGTGGTGTCGACTTTGAAGATGCGGCGTACGGAAATACGTCTTGAGAAAGTTATGGCCCATGGTGAGGCCAAGCCAAGGCGCTAGATGCTCGCTGCAGTGCAATTAACACCCTCTTTAGGCCCCTCTTTAGACCCCTCTTTAGCCCCCCCTTTAGGCCCCTCTAGAGCCCTATTTAAACCCCAGGCAGTAGCCATGGGACATTTGACTTTCGGGGCTGTCAGCCGAGATGTTAGCGCCTTAGTACCAGGGTGGGGCATGACTTCTGAGGGCGTCCACTGTACCTACATATAGTTCACCAAGGCTGAAAGGCTGTAGAAATGAGGGTATCTTAACAGATGATGTGCTGCGAAACCAGCGAAAGGAGTGGTGAGCAGCAACTGAACGCAGGTGAGTCTAGTAGTCATTAGTCAAAGTACGAATCTAAGGATCTCAGATCAGTCACTGACTGTAAGGCTGCGAGGTTCCCTCTATGCCCATCACCCTAGTTTAATATAAGTCCCAAGATAAATAGCGGTCAGCTTTGGACGGAGCCAAAAGTTGCACCCGGCCGATTGTGTTCTCTTAACAAGCCACATCTCGTTGAACGGTAAAAGTTGAGGCGCTTCGTTTATTTTTGAGCTCCGTTTTCTGTGCGTAAGGCTGCGTAACATGTATGAAAGCATGGCTCAGTCACGTGCCTGATAATCGACTAAGCCGAGCCCGAGCAAAAGCAGCAAACGCGCTATCCCCGGCTCATTGAAAGCCCCACACGAGCGTCAAACCCATAATCACCTTCGCTGCGCAATTCCCAAGCCCCGTGCCTTTGGCGTATGCCACCTATGTGGCGCCAGAGGCCAACTTTGAAGCTATCGTGGTTTGTTGGCGTTTATGACTTAAACCGGTGGCTATGGACTGCGGTTAGTCGTCGCAGCTGGCTAAATCGGACTCTGGCCTTATATGTAACTCTATAATCAAAGTGCCTCATAAGATGTCCAATGTTGGGATAAGAGTTGTACGTAGGATGGTATATAGACACTGGACCTAACAGCTGCACTCGCACCATTCCGCGAAGATATATACTGTGTATACACTAGCCGGTGTATGGATAAATGGGCGATAGGGGACGTTGTATTGGGAATGGTTCGCCAGTCTAGCTCAGGGCAGCTGGAGAAATTCTACTCATGCAGAGTACCGCCCCACACCAGGTACAAGTACCGTAGTTTACGGTTCCCGTTCTTTACAGCTTATCCTACATGTGGGCAGATAACATAACTCGAACTTAAGCGCGGCTTCCTGAACTAAGCGCATCCCATTGCGTCATTGCTTTTTATTGGACAGACACTTGCATATGCCCCTCCGCCATTGTCAGGTCACTCAGTCCTCTCAGTTCTATTTCGTAGTTGCTGTACCCCGCCAACATCAACTTCAACTCATCCACCCATTGAAGATCGCTAATCCCTTAATTTTCTAACACTACTTTCCGAACGCGTAGACATATTCTGTTGGACACCTCTCTACCGGCAACGGCCTTGTGTATGCCATATTATTCCATTGAGATTATCGGATAAGAAGACCAAAGACCCATTCGCGCGAATATCGACCGCGATCTACTCTGGAACCTACCTTTACTGCGTTGCCTTAGTCATGTCTCGCCATCAGGCGTATCGTAACTATGATTATGAGAACGACCTCGACGAATACGATGGCGAAGAGTACGAGGAGGAGGAGGAGGATGAGCTTAGCCCAGAAGACCGCGGTGCGTATATACAGGGCCTCTGGAATGATGTATCCAATTTGGTCAGCAGCCCTGGTTCTGATTGCTTCCCTTCCTGAATATAGCCCAGATGGCGGCTGGTACTGCCGAAATCCGTGCCGCGCTGGGCAACGAAGCTTCCAAAGTCACGACACAACAAATACAAGAGGCACTATGGCACTATTATTACGATGTCGACAAGTCTATCGCCTACTTGATGAACAAATTCATCGCGCCAGCGCCCAAGGCTGCCAAGAGCGCCACGAAGAAACAAAAAGGAGGTCAGTGCGGCTTTCCTTCTTTATGGTCTACAGACACTTTGGGTCAAGGTGGAACAAGCAATTGTCTGGCAGAACGTCAGCAAAAGTTTGTATATCCAGGTGTGTACGCTGGCCGCAGAGCTCAGCAGAGACTCTGACATGCTAATACATTAATAGCAGGCCCGGAGCCATCAGACCGTTCAGAGCGATTCTCTTTCCAAGATTTCTTCAGCGACATGCCATGGTTGAATATTCCCAAGGATCGAGAAACCATTTTCGTTGAACCGTCACTTCCTCGAGGCGGTTTGCTAGGAGGGGCTAGCGCATCAGGCGGCAAGATGTCCAAACTCCAGGCTCTAGCTGCGGCGCGGAAAAAGAAAGCCGAAGACCAGAAGTCAGAGAAAGTCGTCAAGGAGACCACCCAGCAAGTCGACCAGCTCTCTCTTAGCTCTCCGTCCGATGGTAACGAGGAGAAGATGAGGCCGCTCGGGTCAGCCATTGGAAAGAAGTCGATGTCAGCCCAGGCAAAGGCAAATCTTAAATCGCAAGGCCGGGACCAAACACAAGAATCCCGCCCTGAAAGAGTCGCGACACAATCAACGGAACCAGCGCCTTCTCCGGCAATAGAGAAGGCGCCACCGCTGGAGACCGCCGCCCCATCTGCTTTTGCTCAAGCCCTCCTTGACCCCGTCTCAAACTCAGCTACCCATGCGCAGCAGACTCATTACCCATTACCTTACATGAATTTGGCTTCATCTGTAACTGACGCCTTCTCAGGGCCAAGTCCAGATGATGTGGTTCTTACAGCACAATCGAAAGGTTCGCTTTCAGCGGAGAGGCTACAAGCATAAGGTACTAATTTGTCCGTATCAGCGAGCAATAAGAAATTAGCCGCGTCCACAACCAAAAAGAAGGGGGGTCCTGACGGGAAGGCTGCAAGCACAAGCGACGGCCTTAAAGATCTCAAGATTGACGACACACCCTTGCCCAAAAGCAAGAACCTAGATGTATTAAGCGAGTATGAAAAGAGCAAAAGCAAGAAAAGCGCGAGTTTCGTCGTCGTTGGTAAGAAGGAGATCGCCTTTGCAATGCATCAATCAAGTACTGACTGAACAAGGCCATGTGGATGCCGGAAAGAGCACACTGATGGGCCGTCTATTGCTTGATCTCAATATTGTCGACCAGCGTACCATCGAGCGGTACAGAAAAGAGGCAGAGGCCATGGGGAAATCATCGTTTGCGCTCGCCTGGGTCCTGGACCAGCGGACGGAGGAACGATCACGTGGCGTCACCATCGACATTGCGACAAACAAATTCGAAACCGAGAGCACCTCATTCACCATTCTAGATGCGCCAGGGCACCGTGACTTTATACCCAATATGATTGCAGGGGCCAGTCAGGCTGATTTCGCTATATTAGTTGTAGATGCGACGACTGGTGCTTTTGAATCCGGACTCAAGGGCCAAACAAGGGAGCATTCACTTCTTTTACGCAGCATGGGCGTGTCCCGGATAATCGTCGCAGTCAACAAGTTAGACACCGTTGGCTGGTCGCAAGAGAGGTTCGATGAGATCACGCAACAAGTCTCTGGTTTCTTGTCCGCCACCGGTTTCCAGCTGAAAAATGTCAGCTTCGTGCCAGTGTCCGGCTTGCACGGAGACAATCTGGTGAAACGATCCGCCGACTCAGCAGGAAGCTGGTACACGGGCAATACTCTAATTGAGGAATTAGAGAGATCAGAGCCGATGTCAAGGGCGTTAGACAAGCCGCTACGCATGACTATTTCAGAGGTCTACCGGTCAACGCAAAGTCCACTCACGATTTCCGGGCGTCTCGATGCCGGGTCCTTGCAAACCGGCGATGCGTTACTCATCCAACCCAGTGGCGAGAAAGCCTACGTCAAGTCCTTGGAACTGGATGGTGAACCAGCCGATTGGGCTGTTGCCGGGCAAAACGCTGTGGTTCATCTTACCAATATCGACCCCGTTCACGTCCGCGTGGGGGACATCGTCTGTGATATCAAGCAACCGATCACCTGCATAGACACGTTTACCGTCAAAGCTCTAGCCTTCGACATCCTCATGCCAATGCAAGTCGACGTGCACCGGGGCCGACTACACGCTGCAGGGCAAATTGTGGAAATACCCGCATTGCTGGATAAGGTCAAGGGTACGGTATTGAAGAAGAAGCCAAAGATCGTCAAGCCTGCGAACGTAGCGAGGGTGGTCGTCAAGATGGGTACGAAGGTGCCCTTAGAAGCTGGCCAGCGTATTGTGCTCAGGAGCGGAGGAGAAACTGTTGCTGCTGGCTTGTTGGAATAACGGAGAAGGGGTAGGGGGGATTGGGAAGGAGCCGCGTAACCCAGTTGCGTCCGGGACGGCAAAAGACATTAGGAGAAGATTTCTGTAACAACCTCGGTATCTGGGCGGAGCGATAAACTATGGATATAAACCATCAACTTTGCGATCAATAGAGAATATGGTCTTCACCGACTCCTTGCCCGACTCCTTGCCAGACCCCACATGTCAGTGTTGCTGGACTTTTGTTGGACGTGTCACCTTGGTCATGTGGCAAGACTAACACTGTAATTGACAGTGTGTTCTTTCGAAGGTGTGACTCGAGCTCGGCCAGCCAAGAAGATAGGCGGCTCTAAGACGAACTTAAGGGTTACTAAAATATGCATATGGAGTAAGTGGCCAGGCTGCGTGTCTTATTTGCGGCTCTGTACAACTTAGACCAAAGAAGCAGTGATTTCCCGAGCAGCCACAATGGGATTTCATGTCAGATCTGGAATCTCTGGGGTGGTAGGGCTTACTACGTACACATAAAAGGTTAAAATAAGTCTAGGATCATCAGACAGAGCAAGCAATAGAGTACAGATCTTTGGGTGAAGCTTTTTTCTCAAGTGGGGTAAACGCTGTAAGTGTATTGACATTTTGGGGTGATCTGGCCTTAACCTTATGTATATTAACACCTTCGACATCTGAAGCATGGGGTTCGTAGATGTAACGGCGCGGTTGGAGTAAATGCATCATATTCTGCGTAAATGAGTGGCAATAACAACCTCCTTCCAAACGTGCCACGGATATGTTGCAGCCGAATAAAACGGTTGTCTTTGGTGACAACCTGTCCAATCAAGGTGGCACTTTCTGGTAGATTCGGAGGCGACATGGTAATGCAGGGGTTACCCCCACTCTACCCCACAGCTTCTGTGGGAGTTGAATTTAGGTTTCGATTGTTGCAAGGTGGCATCTCATCAGTCTGTTCTGTTTGGACAAAGGAGGTTCCCCTAGAAGTGAGGAGGTTGCCTTGATCCTCCACGGTATTAACAATGATTAGCAATATGTTCACAAGGCGGAAATACTTTATATTTCCCTCTAATAGTGCGTAGTAAGAGAATAGACCAGGCATTTCTTCTTAAAAACAAAGTTCTAAAAGCGTGGACTATTACTAGTTGTTGAACTACCTCTATAGCCTCTCTGTACGGGCTCTCTTCATCGAGCAGCGGTAAGAAAGGTTCAAAGAGCTAGCGGTCCTTGTGTCAAATGCCACTTGTTGAAGATGTAAGGGAAAGAGGGGAAAAGAAGAAACACGCCACTGCCATGGATGGGAGGCGACGAGTAGAGGGCACTCGATCAATGAATTGTAGTACGTATTATGAGAACAGTGGCAAGCTGAATCGAATGAATGAAGCAGCTCGATAATCGAGTAACCGTCATGAGGTACATTCATTAACGAGGCGCCAAAGTGAAAGCTGGCCTTGTAGGGGCTTCAGCCATGTCTACGCGGCTTGAAAAATACTTAGAACTGTGCGGGGAATCACATAGTGAACTAAAGTATTAGATACCTCAGATGGGCAATCGATGGAAGATTCAGTTGGTCAATTGTACATAGCGAGTGGGTCCCTGCCGGGTGGCCTTTTGGAAAATGTGTTCTCTCCAACGTGGCATCTTTGAACGCTATTGCAGCTTCTTGCTTTTCCATATAAGAAATTCGGAAGCGTAACTTTCTCGCTTCGACAATTTTCCCACTCGCAACCACCACAACACTTCCTCTTCTCCCACCCCATACTTTACACACCAGACGAAGTGGTGCAAGGGTACTACTAAGGCTGGTTGGTGTCTTGTCAAAGAGCTTTCTGTTCTTCTCTGCATTCATTAATACAACGTAAACGCAACGTCCTCAATACCAGACTACAGAGTCTGCCAACACCATGGCCGGACGCTCTCGGAGCTTCTGGGCTATCGGCCTGGGCATGATTGCCTGGAGCCTACTCCTCTTTAGCCCCCTCGCGTTCGTCGGAACTGCGAGAGCTGACGATGTTGAGAACTGGGGAACCGTCATCGGTATTGTAAGTCGCCCTCCCCCTCCCCTTCCTTGCACCCCCCAAGTTGTGGCCTTGTCGAACTCTCTCCACTTACACATGCTCTTGCATAGGATTTGGGAACAACATACTCTTGCGTCGGTGTGATGCAAAAAGGAAAGGTCGAGATCCTCGTCAACGATCAAGGAAACCGAATTACTCCCTCATACGTCGCCTTCACCGATGAAGAACGATTAGTCGGAGACGCCGCCAAACAACAGGCCGCTTCCAACCCCACAAACACTATCTTTGACGTCAAGTGAGTGACTGCTCACATGTGAGCGTACCCTCTTCATCGACGGTTCGCTAACAGGTGTCCTTTGCAGGCGGTTTATTGGCCGCAAGTTTGCGGAGAAAGAGGTTCAGAATGACATTAAGCACTTCCCATACAAGGTTATTGAGAAGGATGGCAAGCCCGCCATTCAGGTCAATGTCAAGGGTCAGGCCAAGCAGTTCACCCCCGAGGAGATCTCTGCCGTCATCCTAGGCAAGATGAAGGAGGTGGCCGAGGCCTACTTGGGCAAGAAGGTCACTCACGCCGTCGTCACTGTCCCCGCTTACTTCAACGACAACCAGAGACAGGCCACCAAGGACGCTGGCACTATTGCCGGCCTGAATGTTCTGCGAATTGTCAACGAGCCTACGGCCGCTGCTATTGCTTACGGCCTGGACAAGACCGACGGTGAGCGTCACATTATCGTCTACGATCTCGGTGGTGGTACTTTCGATGTTTCTCTCTTGTCCATCGACGAGGGTGTCTTCGAGGTCCTGGCTACTGCCGGTGACACGCACCTTGGTGGTGAAGATTTCGACCAGAGAATCATCAACCACTGGGCCAAGAACTACAACAAGAAGAACAACGTGGACATCACCAAGGACAAGAAGGCCATGGGTAAACTGAAGCGCGAGGCCGAGAAGGCCAAGCGAACCCTCTCCTCTCAGATGTCTACTCGCATTGAGATCGAGGCTTTCTTCGAGGGCAAAGACTTCTCCGAGACTCTTACCCGAGCCAAGTTCGAGGAGCTCAACATGGACCTTTTCAAGCGCACTCTGAAGCCTGTTAAGCAGGTGTTGGATGATGCCAAACTCAAGAAGGAGGAAATTGATGATATCGTCCTCGTCGGTGGTTCCACCCGTATCCCTAAGGTTCAGGCTTTGCTAGAGGATTTCTTCGCTGGTAAGAAGGCTAGCAAGGGTATCAACCCCGACGAAGCTGTTGCTTTCGGTGCCGCTGTTCAGGCTGGTGTGCTCGCTGGTGAGGAGGGTACTGGCGATATTGTCCTGATGGATGTCAACCCGTTGACTCTCGGTATTGAGACCACCGGTGGCGTCATGACCAAGCTGATCCCCCGTAACACCCCTATTCCCACTCGCAAGAGCCAGATCTTCTCCACCGCCGCCGATAACCAGCCCGTCGTATTGATCCAGGTCTTCGAAGGCGAGCGATCCATGACTAAGGACAACAACCTTCTCGGAAAGTTCGAGCTGACCAACATCCCCCCGGCCCCTCGTGGTGTTCCCCAAATTGAGGTCTCCTTCGAGCTTGACGCCAATGGTATCCTCAAGGTGTCCGCTCACGACAAGGGAACTGGAAAGACCGAGTCCATTACCATCACCAACGACAAAGGTCGTCTTACTCAGGAAGAAATTGACCGCATGGTCGCCGAGGCCGAGAAGTACGCCGAGGAGGACAAGGCTACGCGTGAGCGCATCGAGGCCAGAAATTCCCTCGAGAACTACGCCTTCAGCCTGAAGAACCAGGTCAACGACGAGGAAGGTCTCGGTGGCAAGATCGACGATGAGGAGAAGGAGACCGTAAGTTCTGCTGCTGTCCATGCTATCCCTGGATTATATGGTACTAACGAGCACGACAGATCCTCGATGCCGTCAAGGAGACGACCGACTGGCTCGAAGAGAACGCGGCCGACGCGACCGCGGAGGATTTCGAGGAGCAGAAGGAGAAGCTCTCGAACGTCGCCTACCCCATCACTTCCAAGATGTACCAGGGAGCTGGTGGTGCTGCTGACGATGATGAGCCTATTGACCATGATGAGTTGTAGACCATGTTCTTTCCATAGAATTATTTTATAGCATACCCCGGCGTAAATAGGACGACGTTTAATGAAATGAATGGGTGGTTCGGACAGTTCAACAGCTGATACGGCGATATTCGTCCCACTATTCAATCCTACCTCGTCGTGTGATGTGCGTGCAGATTTCACTCCATATAACTACTTTTCACGACGAGACGTCACAATTCACCGGCGCGACCCTGGTATGAAGTACCTGTTGCATTTCCATTTCAATGAGAAACATTCGTGACGACAGAGTTCCCCGTCGTCCACTTAAAATTATGTGTTTGACCACCATCTCTCACCTCGCTATTACTAATCATGTCACCAGACAGGGGTAAATTCGAACCTGCATATAGCCTGTTCTCCTCCCCCCCGTCAAGAGGCCGATGGCCTGACGGTACGCCCGGTGGATGGGTGAATAGCCAGATTTTGCAGCCGTCACACGCAGAAATAAGAGCTAAAGAGCACTTGTGCAAAAAGTGGGAGATAGGGGGTTAGCTAGCGTGTTCCTTATGTCGTGCCCGGCGTTGGTCTAGTTCGGGGCCATGTATGCATGGTCCTCCGAATTCTTTCCTGGGTTGCTGGGTTGCGTAGATCAGGAGGACGTACGAAGATGGAGGAAAGCCCGTGCCAGCTCTACCATCCCACGGGAGAGTTGTGGGCTTTTTGGGGCACTGGAGGAAAAATATTTGCGGGGTCGTCCTGCTGTTTTACTATATCCATCCCGGCTGGCTACCCAACCGATCACTAAATCTATGCCCCCCTCGCGCGCGTCATTCCCCCTTCTTCTCCGCCGCGCCCCCGACGGCGACGACCGGCTCTGGACCCACGGATTCGACATCGGTGTCGACGCCGCCCCGGCCCCCTTCCGCCTTCCTGAGGCCGAGCTGGCGCGTGTCCCAGCCCTCGGCCTCGAGGTACGCGCGGAAGCGGGCGTCCTCGAGCGCGATGGTGTCCTGGCCGACGTGCGGGAGGCAGAGCAGGGCGAGGGCGCCCGAGAGAGCGCACAGGCTCGAGCTGACGTAGAAGGGGTACTGGGCGCTGGTGATGCCGTCGCCGCCGGCCGCCTGGATGTACGGGAACACCCAGGTGCCGACGAAGGCGCCGATCTTGCCAACGGCCGCCGCGACCCCGTAGTACTGGCCCCTGATGCCTGTGGCGCACGTCTTGGCGGCGAGCAGCCCGATGTTGTTCCCGGGGCCGAGCTCGCCGAGGGTGAGGAAGATACCGTACACGACGGCGAATGCCCCGACGACCTCGGGTTGCGACAGCTTCGCGTACGCCCCTGCCATGACGAATCCCACGACCGCCTGCAGCGTCACACCCAGCACCAGCGTGTATCGCGGTCCCAGCCAGTCGCTGACGAAGGCGCCGAACATCGTCCCCGGGAGGTAGAAGATGTTGATCACGGTGTTCCAGCCAAACACCGTGGTTAGCGGAGCCCTCTCGCCGTAGATGTTGGCGAGGATGGTGCTAGAGTAGATGCCGAAGGAGTAGGCCGAGAACTAATAAACGTTTTAGGCCCAGGACTTGAGACACGTCTAAATATGGGGGCAGTCCTTACATCATAGGTGAACCAGATCAGACTAACAGTAGCCAGGCGCCATCCGTAGTATTTGAGAACAAGCCAATACGGCGTGCGGGCATGCTTCACTACAACCTCTTTGGTTAGCAATTGTCCGTTCTAGGCGGTTTCGCGGGTATTCAGGGGTTATAAGACAGATTTCAAAGTCTCAATCCCCCAAGACGCCACTCAAAGAATTACTGCTTGTGGCTAGGGATATGGCGCAAGAAATAAACTCTGGGTGGCTTACTGGAGTTCTTGTTGAACTCCTCCGGTTCCTTGAGCTTGAGACGCAAGACAAAGAGGATGAGCGGGAAGGCCGTTCCGATGCCCAGACTCGTCCGCCAGATTGTGCTATAATACGTGTTATGAGCGGCTGCGGCAACAACGTCTGGAGGTCTACTTGTTAGCGGTTGCACCTTTTTCTTTCTCTCTGACGACTTACAGGGGACGAAAGCTCCAATCACGAAGCCCCAATCAATCATCGAGTTGGTGAAGAGGATGAACCATCTATTGCGAGTTCCCTCCTTTAATTCACCGCTCGACTCGGCGCAGCTCACGCTACCGGCTGGATATTCGCCTGTATATGACGTTTACATAAGGTCTACTCAGTTGGCATTCAGGGTGTCCTTACCTCCAATGCCGATGCCGACCTATGCATAAGCTTATTGAGCCTGGATTCTCATCAAACAAATATCTATAAGACTTACAAAGAACCTCCATGCGGCCAGGATATTAAACATTCCCAGGGCATCGCCATGATAATATGACCCAGCTGCTAGAGCCGTGAAGATGATCAAGATGACGGTAGATACAAGGAGGGAATTGGTCCGCGACCACCTATCAGCCAGGAATCCAAATAAGAGCTGACCGACAACCTAGAAAACAAGACTAATCAGTTTGAGTTTGCGGGCTGAGATGTTAGAGAAGACTTGCCGTTCCGGCAAAGGCGATGTCGGCGACATAGAGCTTGGCGGTCGAGTTCTTATAGAGGTCGCCATATTGATAAGTCAACACAGTCGTGACAGAACCGATGACCTGTTGTGAGCATGCATTAACGTTAGGGATCAGTTCCCAATGGGTTAGAAAGACTTCAGTAAAATCGCACGTTATTGATGTAGCCGTCAGAGAACAGACCAGCACCACAAGCCAAAACCGGCCATATAGCTTCCCGAAAGGGTTTCCGTTCAAGTGAATCGTTCATATCTGCGTTCGGCGGCTCAGTTTAACCTCGAGGAAGGTAATCTCAGGTAGTACACATTCCAATGTGGAGGTGAGCAATGAGGTAGTATTTATATATCTATAGGTCAATCAGTTAGTGGTGCCACCGAGGGCCCACCAGGATATGAAACGTTTCTCGAGGAAGAAGAAAGAGACCACTGGATGCTAGGAAGTCCGAAGGGGGGTCATATCGAGTAATAACAGGTTCTACCAGCACTAAGCTTGCGCAAGCCCTAGGTAACAGCTTTGGTGCTCCCATGACATACAGACTCGGTTGTGCTTTTTAAGGGATAGCTTCTTTTACACCCATAGAAAAATTTATTAGGCTCAGCGCCGAGCTATGGCCCGGCAATGTTGAACAGTAGAGCCGTAAGGGGCAGGTAGAATGGACGGAGATGTGGCACGTGTGGTTGTACATGAAAACTTTTAAGGGTTATCCCTCTTCCGAGACACCAGCATCCCATGCCATGTCACGACTTAACTAGAACGTCGATCCATGTATTATCTTCAACGGGCAGGTAAAAAAACCTGAGCTGGGGTGGCGGCAGGTCCGCGGCGACCCCACACCTAGTGAATAGCATGCACCGGACTCCAGCAATATCCTGGGCCCGGCTCTCTTCTACGGGAGCGAGGTGCGGTATTAGCCCCGGGAAATTCTGTATCGCTGTCGACGGTAAACAAAATCTTTCTAACTGTTGACTTACCCTATGTGACCGATATCTCAACCAAATTTTCCCTCATATGAGAGAAAGAGTTCGGCTAGAGAAATCACCTATGGCTTGGACGTTGGCGAGCTCCTCTGCCAAGGCGGAACGTTGCGAACGAAAAGCTTGTCCGAAGCTTGTCTGGATCTGCGCCATTGGCACGTCTTGGAAAACAAGACTGAAAGATTTGATCACCAATAGGATGTCAATTACGCGGTAGGTACTAATCTCTCCTTATTGCTTCGTGCGCTCCTATTTCTTTCGATTATGATCAAGACTAGCGGCTTCCTTGAAGGGGGATGTGGCTTCCGAGTGTCGCAAAGTCGATGCTTGATTTCAAGCAGACTATGCCAAGCATGACGTTCCGTCTACGAGTTCCAACGTCCAATCCCAGGTGTTAGGGCACGCTATCGTTGGCCCAATTTTTGCCTGCGACACTTCGGAGAGGCAGGCATTGATTGCATCCGTCCTCCAAATCTGACTCATCTTCGGCTTGTACTTATCGCGAGGCTTTCGAGACAAGGCTTTTCCAATTGTTCTGACACATATACCGTCTGTTGATTTGAATCAGACGGGCTGAGCTATACGGATCCCCATTACGACCATTGGGAGAACATATGCGTATTGATAAGGGCGAGTAGGCAATAGGAGTTACATCCCATCAACCCATACCTGAGACCCTGGTCTTGCCCCTGAATGATACTAAGAAAACAGTACCTACCTACGTATGTAGGTATCTTTGCCGTGCAGGATCGAAGTAGAGCGAACAGCCGGGGCAAAGGCAGAGGACGGCTTTTTCTAAATATCGATGCAGGTATGCCCCTCAAAGCATTCAACGATTCTATAATATATTGGAATAGGAAGATGCCTGCTGCCACCACAATTCGATGACAGGTTCGTATGGCTTCACGGTAACCACAAACTATCATCGTTACCGAACAAGGTATCTTCGAGCAATTCTCTTGTTAACAGACTATAGATATCGCGAAACAAGATGGGCAACGACTGTACCCGACGCATTATTGTTATCTAGCCAAATTATTGCCTTTCCAAGGCATATATGCCATGGCTACCCTCAGTACATAATACTTGGTAACGTAGAGCCGGACTGATCTACATATCACTTCGCGCTATTGAGTCTGGTAGAGCGTCGTCTGCCAACCTCGGGAACGGGTTGGGTAGGTTCTTTGACGTCCACCTTTTGCTTCTTGGCATTCCGTTTGCTTGCCGGAGCGGACTGTTCTTGGTCTTTCTTGACCGCTTTCGACTCTGATGTTCTGGCTCTCTTGGCTGGTCGTCCCTCGTCCTTTGGCTTCCCGGTTGTTTTCTTCCCGCTTTTCGTTTCGAAGAACTGACTTTCGGACCCCTTGTCAGAGACACCGCTCTCTTCCTTGACATCGTCAATAGTCGTGTGCCCTTTCTTCTTCTGCACGCTAGGAACTATGCAGCTCGTGCGGCCACCGACGGTGATGAAGGTGAAACTTTCGCCGTTCGGCAATGTGGTTGCGGCATCTTTCTTTCCCTTGCCCCATCTATGCTTGAACAGCCAATCCTCGGGGAATTCATCCGAGTCCCCGAGTTTCTCGACTGCGGTATCACAGACATACCGGATGGCCTTGTACAGTGTAGCGATGTCGGCGTCGTCGAAGTCATCGCAGTACTGTTCCGGATGGAGTTTCGCCTGGTACATGATCTCGTCTCCTACCCAGTTCCCTATGCCGCTGATGACCGCCTGGTCCAGTAAGAGTGCCTTTATGGGCACATGCCTGCTTGTCATCTTCTGTCGTAGATACTCTTCGGTGAATACATCCTTGTCGACGACGGGATCCGGCCCGTTCTCGACGAGAGGTGAATGCTTCCGGATCTCTTCGGCGGGACAGTCGACGAGCCGGACGCGGCCGAAGCGCCTCGCATCCGTGAAGGCCACCTCGACCTTGGGCGTACTGTCCGTCTCTAGCTGAAACTTCCAGAACTTTGGGGGCCACTGGTTCTTGTCCCCTTTCGACTTCTCCTCGTAGCGGTTGTACGCCGTCTGCTGGCCCCTAATGTGGACCCATCCGGTCATGCCGCAGTGTATGACCGGATGCGGCGGCTTGTCCAGGAGGAACCAGAAGTATTTGCCCTGGTTTCCGGCTCCAATTACCGTCTTGCCCGTCAGAGCTCTCTGGAACTCAGGACCGCTTGTCCCGACTTTGCCGAAGACGCTGCTGTCATCGGGTGCCAGGACCTTGCTGATTTTCTTGCCAACAAGGTGAAGCTGCAGAAAGTGGGTAAGACGGGCAACTTGAGCATTGGTACCTAGTTAGCTCTGTTTTATTGAAGATGGTAGTATGATATCCTTACCTTCGGCGATCTCGGGCATGGTGAAAGATATGACGGACTTATCAGACGATTGAAATGGACAAGAAACTGGTTGAGGTTAAGGAATCAAAGAAAGCAATATATTATCCGGGTATCAGAGGCAAATTGCCGATGTACGAAGTCAGTTTCGTGGGGGTTTGATCGAGAGAATGAGTTCTCGTATTAATAAGTGTGAAGTATAAGTAAAGTCGTCTTTCCTGCGACGCGCGCCCTGCCCTCACCGCGTTTGGGGCACAGGTACTTCGTCGATCTTTAATTTTAGGCTACCATTGGAGGGGTTGCCTTTCAGCTGAGGTCTGGATTCCTTTGGACGAACCAAACAACCACCACAAGCCTGGGAGGCTCTTCCCTGACAATTGGCTAAAATAAAAATGATAGATCTACAGCAGGTAACCACCTCGATGCTACATGCAGAATCAGGTTGCAGCTGACATAAAATCATACAAAGGAATACAGCAGAAGCGGGTTGAACTATCGCCCCAGGCTTGGCCAATTGCTTTTCAGAATTACCCCAC
Source organism: Monosporascus sp. mg162 (assembly GCA_004155945.1). Taxonomy (NCBI): domain Eukaryota; kingdom Fungi; phylum Ascomycota; class Sordariomycetes; order Xylariales; genus Monosporascus; species Monosporascus sp. mg162. The sequence goes on from QJNY01000378.1 coordinate 45,437, forward strand.
ACAACTTATTCCGGCTACAGTATCCTTGGACTTCTCAACTTCAGCCATAAAGTCTCTTGGGGGTGCACAGCACTAACGCCAACCTTAAAGATGGTTTCGTCAATGAAAATATCGGCGTAGTAGCTTTAATTCTGATTGGTGGGAGCTCTAAAGGAACTACGATTTTTTTTCCCGGAACCCCTCCATCCCGCCAGAACAAAATTTCGTTTCACCGTCCGACACCGCCAGAAAAACTGGAAAACTGCCCGGGAGCCTCATTTAGCCTGCTAATGACTTCCCTCTCAGCCTTTATAATGAACCCCAGGTAGACCTTGTCGAGGTTGTTTCCTTTTCATCTCCCTTAGAATCCAAAGAAAACTGAAGCTGGAAATATCACAACTGCCTGTTTTGTTTTCTTCCTCTTCCTACGTCTCGGTCTCAGTCGTATCGAGGAAGTTTCACGGTATTTCGCATAAGCTCGGCATTGACTAGTGACGTCGGCTCAATTGTCAATCTACCGCAATCGGAGCAAATAAAATCTGCGCCGAGGAAAACTGAACCTTCGATCTCGACGAGCTATACGACGCACTCGCAATTCCTACTAGCATCATCCGCGGCACCAATTGGACACTTTCGACTTCTTTATTGTGTCGGTCCCCGGCGGGGCTTGCTACCAAGAACAACACATCACGTTCCACCCGCACCGACAGGCGGCTTTCTGGCCTTATTATTCTTGTTTCCACCGCTCCAGGGTTTCACATCCGAATCTTTCTAGGCCATACCGCCAACATGGTGAGAAATATCGTCATTCTCTCGGGCAACTCCCACCCCACTCTCACCGACAGCATCTGTAACATGCTGGGTGTGCCTGCGTGCAACCGGACCCTGACCAAATTCTCCGTGGGAGAGACGCGTTGTGAGATCAAGGACTCCGTACGAGGCAAAGATGTATTCATTATTCAGTCTGGCGGCGGGAAGGTTAACGATCAACTTATGGAACTATGTATAAGTATGTGTGACACGACCGGGGTCTGTTCAGCGAGGCCGAGTACTGACCTTCGTCGTTAGTGATTTCGGCATGCAAAACAGGTTCCGCAAAGAGAGTCACCGCTGTACTCCCTCTATTCCCCTACTCGCGTCAACCGGATTTGCCATACAACAAGATTGGCGCACCCTTATCCAAGCCTCCGTCCGAAGTACCCAGAGACAAATACACATTCGAGAGCGTACCAGCTACGCCGGCGCCCGGTATTGCCAAGAGCGCGAGCTTCACCCATCAGGACCTCGCCAGAGTGTTGGGCGGGACGTCGCTTGCTAACGGCTCCGCGGCTCCTCGCGCAAATGGCGAAAGCTACTTCACCAATGGGGAGACAAGCGTCAGTCATGTTCATCAAAATCCAGGTTCTTCCAATGCTGGGAATTTTACCACGCATGACTACGAAAACCCAACAAGCCTGATAGCAACATTTCAGGCTCAGCCTGGGTATAAGCGATGGGTCGCGCAGGCCGGAACCTTGGTAGCGGATCTGGTAACCTGTGCCGGGGCAGACCAGTAAGTCTTCGACCAAATTTCGATTTGTCCCCCGGCTCGCTCGCTCGATGGCCGGCCGGCTATGGTGCCTTTCCAAAGGGCCGACCTTCAGTCTGAACCGACTCCGAAAGAAGGCCGCTAATAAGCTCTGCAGCGTGGTTGCGTTAGATCTTCATGATCCCCAATACCAAGGATTCTTCGACATCCCGATGGACAACCTGTATGGCAGGCCCTTGTTGAAGCGATATATCCAGCAGAACATTTCCGACTATAAGGAAGCCGTGATTGTGAGCCCGGATGCAGGCGGCGCCAAGCGAGCCACCGCCATCGCTGATAGCCTCGGGATGGACTTCGCCCTCATTCACAAGGTAAGGGGAGATATGCCTGATCCGTGTTTTCAAACTCACCCAATCAAACAGGAACGTCGGCCGACGAGGATCACGGATCGCCAAAACGCAACCATGATGCTTGTAGGTAATGTTGCAGGACGGGTCTGCATTCTTATCGACGACCTCGCAGACACGGCCAACACGATTACGCGGGCTGCCAAGCTGCTACGGAAGGAGGGCGCCACGACTATCTACGCCCTCATCACTCACGGAGTTCTAAGTGGAGATGCGCTCTCGCGTGTCAACGCATCTGCCCTGGACAAAGTGGTGGTAACCAATTCGGTGCCTCAAGACGAGCACAAAAGGCTGTGCCCGAAGCTGGAGGTCCTGGATGTTGCCCCGATTTTCGCCGAGGCCATCCGCCGTATTCATCACGGTGAATCCATCAGTGTGCTATTCCAGTACGATTAGCCGGGGTCGGGTGCGGCAAACCCGACCCATCAGACCTTTCCGTCCAGAGTCCCTAGCGAAAAGCTCCTTAACGCTTCTCGAAGAGAATGTTAAGGTCATTGGGGACTGAGACGGATTTCCGGCTGCCAACAGTGGCTGGACTATCTGCGGACACAATGCGTGCATGATGATGCTTCTACTCTCATTTCAGAGGGAATGGTGTTTTATGTTCGAGCTTTCGCTAGTGGTCCCTATATTCCGGCATGGGGAGGAAGGGGAAACGGCTCCTTCCATCTCGTAAGTATCATTTTATCTGGTCAGCGGCGATACTGTGCCGGAAAAAGTATTAGGTAAGGCTTCTCTACCTAGCCCACCGCAGTCAAGGCAAGCCGTTTAGACTTGGGGCGGGCAATTGGTAGAAGCTCTAGAAGAAACACGATATCTCATAGAGAAGGACGCTAGACGGGGAATAAGCAAGTGGCCAACCACAAATCTGCTCGATAGTGCAATTGCTAGACGTCCGTCGCGGCTATCCAGACTTCATGCGGATCCTGAGATGACCGTTGAGTTTGATTACTTTCCCCATTTGCTTTGCACAACAAAGGACAGCATCAAACACAGGCCGTTTTGTTGTAGCTCAGCCTTCTCGGGATTACGAGACAAACAGCGTCTGTAGGAGAGAGCATACGTTGGCAAGCTATATATTCGCATTGGGAAGGAAGACTAGACTAGCGCGTATAACAAACCTACGTAGCCGGGAAAAATAAATGAATACAACTCGACCCCCACATGATATATCACTTTTGATGCTCGATGTATGGAGTAAGAGGGAAGATAAGCGGTTTACTTCTGTCAAGAAGTTTTTGCTTATCTGCATATGATTCGCTCTAGACTAACTATGCAAAGTGCTACATGTAGATATGTGGATACTCCGTTAAGGAGGAAGCATGTGATCCTCTCCGCAAAATGACAGGCACGTAATACGGTACGTACCTGGGGATGTGGAGTTCAATTGCCGGGGGTTTTACTTAATAGTGTCGACGTGCTTTTGTCACTTGACGGCTGTGAGGGGACCTCGGCATCTGCAACATTCACTGGCCACTTTATCCATATACCCATTCAGCTGCGAGCTTTTTATTTAATTAATGCCATTACTATGTAGACTGCTGAGACGTGCTGCTCCCCACTCTCCCCCGTATATCCTTCTCCATGTATCTGCATATCCTCCTACCTACCTATTGATTGGTGTGTATGTACATTCCTTCCCCTTCCACCCGCAAACCGAGGTCACTTCTTTCTATACTTGTCCTTCCTTTTCCAATTACTTCTGAAGACGCCAGCTGAACAAACAGCATCGCTGACCTTAGGCTTCTCTCCTCAAGAAAGTCTTGCTTGATCGCGTGCTACCTTCCGCAAATTACAGCCTTCATCTAACTAAGCAACGTCGTCATCCCCGGGGCCGGAAACTCACATGACCGAGTTATCCAGCTAATAAGAACCCGCCATCGACCGGACGGGAGCATCAGCGCAAGGCCGACAGCCGAACCATCCCATTTCGACATTTACCCAAGTGCAAAAAAGAAGAAGCGCAAAGCAACAACAGCGCGGCGAGGCGACAGGAAAGAAAAGGGAAAGAGAAAAACTAGAGAAGAAACAGCAAGAGCGCGCGAGAGAGAAATATAAAACGGCAAAGATGGTCGCCGACGCCCTCATCTACCACCCGACGGTGACGCACTACCTCAAGTTCGTGGCGACGACGGCGGGGCGCGACAAGGTGCTGCGCACCCTGCAGTACCTGGCGCGCTTCTACGCGTGGTACCTGCTGCGGACGAACGGGACCAAGGCCGAGATCGCGCCCTTCGACGCCGTCAAGCGCCAGTTCGGCCTCACGCGCAAGCTGCTGCGCGTCGGGAAGAACGTCGAGCACCTCAAGGCGGCGGCCGCCGCCGCAGACGCGCCCTCGAAGTCCGGGGACGCCGTGCTGAGGTACGCCACCGTCGGCCGCGAGCTCGGGTACGCCGGATACCTGACCCTCGACGCCGCCACGGTGCCCGACGCCATCGGCTTCCGCCCCTGGAGCCGCGCCAAGCAGGCCTCCAGGGAGGCCTACCGCTTCTGGGCCATGGGCCTCCTGTGCAGCGTCGTCGCCCAGACGTATACCCTGTACCGGCTGCGGCAGCGCGAGGCCAAGGTCGACAGGAAGGAGGGCGAGGGCGTCGTGGAGAGCAAGAAGATCGCCATGTAAGTCAATTCTGTACCTGTCTAATACTTCTTTCTCGTCTGCCATGGACTGTGTGCTTTTGAATTTGGTTTTCTCGTCGCGAGAGGCGCGGGCCAGGGAGGAAAAATGGGGCAGTGTGGATGTCAATGTGCTAACCTTGAAAACAAACAGGGAGCGGAAAGCCAGCCAGCTCCAGCTCGTCTCGGATCTCTGCGACTTGACGATCCCCTCCTCGGCCCTGGGATGGGTCAAGCTCGACGACGGGTTGGTCGGTCTGGCGGGTACCGTGAGCAGTTTGATCGGCGTCTACACGCAGTGGAAGAAGACTGCATAAGAAGGGAAGGGAAGGGAAGTGAGTGAAGTTATTATGTCTGCCTCGCTCGGAGCAGTATGGCAGGTGAGAGTAGGGAAGGGGAGGCTGGCTCGTCGTTGATCCTGGTTCGTAGCAAGCTGGGGGTTTGCGGGGGTTGCCGCCTTCGCGGGTGTAGAATTGTGGTGTATTTCAGCGTACGGAGGCCGGGATGTCTTGGGAAGCTTTCCATTTGATCGGTTGGATTCCACAGAAGTCAAAGCAGAGTGATGTTGTTCGGGGAATACGCCCGTCCTCCTTAGGCTATACTCATGCGTAAGTAGACGGACACGATATCACGCCTTATTTTCCTTTTCGTTTAATAAATGACCCTAATAATCGTCAAGACTGGCTCGGTTTTCGGACTGTATCTTCTATACCGAGATGAGGAGTGCTTGGTTAAGTAAACATGTAGCCAATTTCGCCTGTGGCTCACCAGGAAGCACGGTTCATCCACTCTCTTCCAAAAGTCTCACCAGTAGTGTTCCAAATGTTATGTATATTTCGTGGAATTGTGAAGGTGGTGTTGCCTCCGAGGGGATAGCGAACGCAGCGACAGCACGCCCCACTAAACGCCAGGACGCGGGCCATCATCTCGGGATCTGCCCCTATTCAGTCCCCCTTTCAGCCCCTATTTAGCCCCCTTTTCCTAGCCACAACCTCCCACCTACCCCACTTCAACGAAGTGCGCATCCAGCTTACGGACTCCAGGACCTTGTAAGGCGTGGTGTTGGGCGGACTTGTTATGTCACTGCTAACCACGAACAGAGCGCCGGTCATGTTAGACTCGGTTGATGATAATGTCGGCAGGGTCTCCTTATTTTAACCAGGGCGTGGCCGTCGCTTTAGAGAACGGTAGTATTTCACGGAGAGATTTCACCTAGCTTCAATCTCTCCTCTTAGTGCTACCATCCGAGCCCGTGGCGCTCTAGCTAGACCAAAGAACAGACGCGATGAATGCCCATCTCCGCGATGCATCTGGACCCCTCTCCGGACCGGATGCATAACCCTTTTCCTATTCACTGTTCACCACGGTTTTCGGTTCGCGCTCATTGTTGGGTAGAGCGGTGGTGCGCTTTCTAGGTATTATCTTGTAGTAGAACGGACTACTTTTGCAGCTGCCGAGCTATAGCCAACCAAGATGCTCGCTTCTTTGCCCAGGGCTTCTATATAACGATCTGGGCTTCCCTTGTTGCGCGCGTTATACGCTTTAGTGCTTACAATAAGGGTTGGTTTCCGGGGCCCTGTCGTTGATTGAGGCCAGGCTTGTTAACTTAACACTTATATTTCCTGAAACTCAGTCCGAGCCTCTCGTTTCTGGGCGTGAAATCCCAGTTGATCTCTGCGAGGGTATAGTTGCACCTGTCCATCTCGTCGCTGACAACGTCGACGGTCTGGGCCAGCTTGTCGGCATCACCATTGGCCGCCGCCAACAGGTTGATCTTTCTCGTGAAGTTCAGCAGCAGCTGCACTTCGGTCTCCACGTGCAGGACATAGTCTATTTCCTCGGTCCATTGACGACGGCGCCGCCACAGCGTGGACGGCAATCTACACATCATGCTGAAGGGCAGGGCGACCTGTGCCGCGGGCTTCGCTTTCTCCCCTTCCAGCTTGAGGAGCGGGATGCGGGCGTACGCTACTGTCTGTGCGAAGGGCGGGTTGCCCGGCGAGTAGTAGATAGCATCGTCACCCTCGCGCGTCCAGTAGCGTATAGGTTTACTCTTCATTTCCGCGGGCTCTCCTTGCTTCGACTGACAGAACCGGCGGAGCTTGCGACAGACCCACTTTCCGTATCTCTTCCGATCGTCTTGCTCGAAAGAGACCGCCCGCTCCGCCTCGCCCTGGACGTCTTTCGTTCGAGCCTTATCCTCGCAGTGGACTAGATCCACCTGCTCTATGATGATACGCTTCAGCTCCCCGTCCTGACCTTCCGCCATGAACCACAGTGGCCCTATAACTCGCTGCCTGCGAGCCAGCGACTTCGCATCAAACTGGTTCCTGGGGGGTTGCCTATCCCAGGACGTGATCTTCGGTGCATAAGGGAGGTGGAGGGGAATACGTATATCCGGATCCTCTTCAACGACATCTCTCAACGGAGGTACGTGAAGCCCGTCTCGCAGGCCCTCTACGAGCAACTGAGCTCCCAAAGCAGCAGCCGCGTCTTGGAGTTGCTGGACGGTGCAGCCTTCCGGGATGTACTCAGAACCATTATCCCATTTTAGGATTTGCCTCGCTAAGATTATGCCGCGATCGAACTCCTTGTCGTCGAGCGTTTGCAATGAGACGCCAGTTTTATCCGCCGTATCAAGCAAGGTACGATGTAATGGAGCGGCTCCGCGGTAATATGGGAGCAGTGACGGATGTACGTTGAGCCCGCCATACTTGGCAGCGTGCAGAAGCCGCGGCGGTACGAAGAGCCCGAATGACACGGCTACAATGAGGTTCGTGGCCTCGGGCATATTCCATCCCGTGAAGGTGTCCCGCTCATGGATCGGCAAGCCCAGCTCCGCTGCAAGCGCTTTGAGGGGCGGCTCACGGATTTCCTTGAGGCCCCTACCAGTAGGCTTTCCCGGCCGGACCACAACATCAATTGATTGGATGAGGTCTGAGTTCTTCTGTTTCTCCTCATTCAGAGCTTTGAGAGAGGCGCCACTGAAGTCATCCGAGCCACAGAAGAGAATCCGCAAGGGATCAGATACCTTGGTCGTGCCGTAGGCGCGGTGAAGGCGACGGCCGTTAGGCAATGGGAACGCACTCATTCGAAATTCCGAGCATCTCCATGGCGGTGCCCGGAGAATCCGACTTGCACGCTGCAACATGGCAGCGGCTTGAAATTGTTATAAAAGAGGTCGATGATGGGAGTGAGTTTGCCTAGTTGCGTCTTGATATCCACTCCATCATGCTCCAGCGGATGCGATTAAGAGTCGCTTGGTAAGAGCCTGACGTCTACTGGACTGGCGGGCAGTTACAAAATACCAGCAATATACTCTTACTCGAAGAGGAGAAATAGACACTGAAAAAGGTCCTCAGACATTCGATGGTGTTCCTACTCAAGATATGGTGAAAATTCAAGCTTAGCATACCAAGTACTAAGTACCTACCCTAGTAAAAGGAAGCGGAGCACGAACCACTTCTGGCACCACTACTGCGGCTACGTATTAACGCTGAGCGACTCTATGAAAACCCTCATTGCAGTCCGTTGAAAAGCACTAAACTTTCCAAATGAACTGTGTTATCTCGGCGTTTGACGGATATGTAACAGGCAAATCATTGGGGACTGGAGTTGGGAAACCCTGCCTAGGGACCTACGGCGCAGCACCTTGCTGTTGTTGCGTTCCGGAGCCAGCAGAATTTGGGGAACCCCCCTCTTTGATGCTGCAGCTTGTAATCTCATGTCGTATCGACCACTTCCTCCCAGACCTACGTGCACTAAGCCCAGGCTGTGTCCGATAGGGAACCTTGTATCCCGCGTCAGTTTTCAGCATATGACCTTGCCAGATGTGTACCGGTTATACGACATACGCGTTAGCCCCCAGCATCCACGGTCGGGCCACTCCGTATTATATACATAGGTAAGCATGTGTGCATGACAACTGTAGGGATCATATCGAAAATAACCCACTCGGCCAAAAGATCCGAGCCGTTGCAGGGTGAATCCCATGTGCTACCATGAAGTGGAACTCGGTTGCGACGCCCAACCGTTGACTGCGGTATCTGATACGGTTCTTGCATTCGGTGGCTAGACTCAAGGGCTGTGAACATATAGAACGAAATAAACATCGTCCCTCTCTCCAAGTTCGCCACGGCACGCTTCTCATAGCTTTTCATACTGTTGTAGTACGATTAGCCATACCTCATTATGTTGCTCGTAAACCTGGAACCGGAAAGCCTCCCGAACCTCAAAGACAAGATAATCTTCGTGCTAGGTACGGTTATCCTCGCCTTTACGTTGCTCTTCAGTCGCTGCTCCTTTTCCGTGGACGCCGCCACTTACACCGAGCTAATTAACGCGTCCCCAAGAACAACGATAGGCATAGGAGCCGCCGTAATCCGGCAACTCACAGGTCAGCCAGCCAGCCTGCCAGCCTGCCAGCCACTCACTCTCCCCTTCCCCGTTGCTGAACACACACACACACGCCCGCAGCAGAACCGAATATCAAGGCAACTCCCCTTAAATCAGACATTGAGGCAAAAGTAGTACGGGGGCAACGTCGCCGAGCCGCCGACCCCGGACTCGCGCCTCGTACGAACGGACGCGACGTCCTACAGTTCCGTGCTGGACCTCTTCAAGACGGCGCTGAGGCACACGGGCGCGTCGACCACGCGGTGTACAGTGCGGGGATGGCGGGGCCGGACGAGGACGGGCGACTGTTCGACACCGTCACCGCATCCCCGTCCTCGCCCATCGAGGAAGAGCCGTCGATGCGGGTCCTCGACGTGAACCTGAGGGGCGCGCTCTTCTTCACGCGCGTCGCGGCGCACCACCTGCGCGAGAGCCTGGCGGCCGCCAAAGGTGAGGGAAGTGTTCCTGGTAGGGAAGGGGAAACGGATGACGATGCCGCCCCGATCCTGCTCGTCAGCTCCAGCAACGGCATCGCTGGGTTCGCGGGCCGCCTCCAGTACTGTGCCGGCAAGCACGGAATCCTGGGGCTCTTCCGGGGTGCACGGAGTACCCTGTCGGCCACCGGGGGCGGCGTCGGCAGCAGGATGAACGTCGTGGTGCCGAGTGTTACAAGTGAGTTTGCCCGCCATCCAGCAGTGGGGTAGAGGGCTTCCGGGGGGTTGCATGAAAGCCGAAGGGGCTGGGGAAGGAGTGAGAGTAGGGGGGAGGCGGTTGAGCTTTGCGCCGTTACTCAGCTTACGGCTAACCTGGCTAGCAGGCAGGCAGGCACGCAGATGATATCCAAATTCCTCGACACCTTCGCGTCGCGGGGCCTCATGTGCAAAAAGCCCGACGATGTCTCGAGCGCCATCGCGCAAGCGCTCGCGTCGCGGGCGGACGGGGAGGCGTACTACGTCGCGGGCTCAAAGACGTACGAGATCGAGAAGAGGCTCGAGGCGCTGCGCGCGTAGTGGCTCGGCGAGGATGTTTACAGGGAATTGATAACGGTGCAGGATATGTCTGTCGATGTAAGTGTCACCCGCCGCCGCCGCTGCTTCGCACTGCTAACGCGCCCTGCAGATAGCTAGGAGTAAATCACGGGTATAGGGGTTAATCATGCATGCTTGGGGCGTTCGAGGGACTCCGGACTAACCGGAGGAATATTGCACCATAAATCATGAATAGCAATTCAATAGGGTATCAATAATACTGAGCTCCACAAGGCCTATGAGAAAGATGATCACTCGACAAATGTAACAGAATCCCGCAACAAAGCACAGTCGTCAGAAGCCCGGTGGGGGCTGGTGCAGCGGCTGGTACATCGGCTGGTGCGGCGGCTGCTCCTCCCTGCTCCCGTCCTCTCGCAATATGATGCACGGCCGTCTCGCCACGATCCCGAAGGCCGTGCTAGCCTGCGCCGCCGGGTCGCTCGGTTCAAGCTGCTCCTGATCGCTCATCGAGAGGGCCCTCAGAATCTGCTTGTCAACGCGATCGAGCTCCGGGTCCGCGTGCTCGCCGCGGAGGTAGGCGGCGATCTGGCGCGCGGGCATCTGCGCCGCGCGCGTGAGCCGGTTGATGGCCGTCCTGATGCCCTTGTTGTTCTCCTTCTGCCACCTGCGGTACGATGGTATGGTGTCCATCTTGTGCATGGGGGTGGGCTCGTGGTTGTGCTCGGCCTGCAGGACCTCCATGAACCAGAGGTCGCCCTCGCGCTTAAGGCGGCGGATGGCCACGCGCCAGCCGCACCCCGTCTTCGTCGACTCGCGCTTGCGCTGCCCCGTGCCCTTGGACTGGAACTCGCGGCCGCCGCGGTCGCAGGCGAAGTCCTTGCGGATGACGGGGCCGTCCGGGTCGTATGTGCCGTTGGAGTGCTTCTCCCGGACGCCGCGCATCTGGCTCACGCCGTACCCGCTCGTGAAGCAGTGCAGCTGCAGCGCGAAGATGGCGTCCTCGATGTTGGTGTACGGCCCGCGATGCAGCGGCGCCGGGGGCTGGGGAGGGTTCCGCGCGAGCGTCCCAGGCGATGGGGAACGACGACGCGGGCGGGTCTTCGAGCCCTTCGGCCTGCCTCTAGGCTTCCCCGACGGCGTCAGCGTCTGGCCCGGGTTCTGGATCTCCGTCTGACTCTGGGTCGTCGCTTGCTGGCTCGACTGCGTCGGCGTGCCTGTCTGATCTGGCTGGATCACAGGCTGGGAGGGCTCGCTGAGGGTCGCCGGCGGGGCTGGGTTCTGCTGCTGCAGCGCGCTGTCCAGGGGGATCTGGGCATGCGGATGCGGTTGTGGATGTGTGTGGGGGCGTTGGTGTGGATGCGGAAGCGGCTGTGGCTGTGATTGCGGGTGAGTAATCTGCGCATAAGAGAACGTATTATATTGCGCAGCGGCGTAGGGGTTATATTGCGAGGAGGCCATCGTATGGAATCAGGCCGTACGTATACTAAGTTGTGGGTTGAGAGATCAGTCAGCGAGAAGATCAATCAGACGTTATGAGATAGCAGAGCCACTGAGGTAAGCTTGCGGTAAGAAGATATATACTTACAACTGCATATATGCTGGCTAAATCAGCCTGTGTAAGTGCATATACTGTGTATATATGTATCGTTGACACTGTCGCTCTTTAGCAACCATTCTACGAGTGTTTCGTATCTGTCTTATGTGAATACTGCATCATTTCAGACTGACAAATACACTTTTATACGATTTTTACGAGGTTCAACGTCGTTGTAGGCTGTCTGGCGAGTACCCATTAGTTCTAAAACTGTAATCTAGATGACCCGTAATCCAGGGATGTTTCGTTAGGTTAGATGCCAACTTTCTGGGCAAATCTCCTACGTTGATACATTCAAAAGAGTTCTCCGTATCTGTCAGGGGATAAGTGTTGTGTTCCCAGAGTCCCTCTACCCTCGCTAGTAGTCTCGTGTCCACAATTGGTCAAAAAGATTCCCAAGATGCATGGATCGCAGAGGTAAGCCAATATCATAGCAGTAGCAGTCCGACAGTGTGTCGGGCTTGGCTAAGTATATATACCACGCGCTCAGTGATCGTGGAGCTACTAACACTCCAAAACTGACGCAATGACCGTTATCCGATGCTTTCAACTTCCTCTGGATCTCATCGGCTTGGGATGCCGCTATAACGAAGGTACTTCCCGCCCTAGCAGACGCAGCTTGCGGCTACGGCCATGCCGTCACCCTTACTCGATACTCATACGCATAAGGCCATCATTTGTATCAACCATGCCCTGGAACCCAACACGGCCCTTGGGGCCGTTGACTGCTCTCCCGCCGTTGTTTCCGCCAGAATTTCCACTGTCACTGGGGGTCGCTGAATGCTTGTCTCCGCTGTGATTGCTTCCCGGCCGGGAGCCCCAAGGTGCCATATCTCTTTGCATGGGGCTCTGCATGATGGGGGAATTATGAACGCTCATGCCGGGGCTTACTGCCCGCCGCTTGAAGCTGACTGGATCGAAGTCATCGTCTCTCCGGCGCTTATTGTTGATACGCCGGGTGATTTCCGCGGCAGTGGGTGGAATGCCCCCCTGCGATCCGAAGCCGGGCGTCGTTTGCTGAGGCACGTCAGTTCTCTGGTTGTCAGTCCCATTTCCGCCGAGAGTAAAACCGGCCCCGGGCCCCCAGACACTCGTGTTAGCAGATCCTGCTGACAGAGAGGGCGAGTCCATGTTAACGTCTTCGCTTATACCCGATGAAGAACCCCTCGGCAGGAAAGCTGGAGGTGGAGGTGTCACCCTGGCACCATTTATGCTGCTAGTCTCAGAAAAGGTATCCCAAAAGTTCTTTCCTTTTGAGTTCATGAATGCTTGCTTTTTAAAGCTACTCGATAAACCCGAATCAGTCATCATGTCATCTTCGGTTATGTCGTCAAGCCCTTCTCGGGTAGTGTTTAGATTCGGTGATGCCGTCGACGTCTGCGGTATGTCCAGTGGAGGCGGAGCGGTTCCCGTTGGTGCCGCTGGCGTTGTTGGGGCAGCTGGGGGCACACGAGGCTCAAGATTTATATCACTTTCGCGAACTTGACGGATAACCTCGGCTTCCCGTTGAACTTCGGAGTCGACAGGCATGCTCTCCTCGGCAAGAGCGGCGCGGATGCGTGCGAAGCCCTTGGTTTTCGGCTTCATCGTGAATTAGCGATGACCTTTCCTGCAACGAAGGGTTACTTGGGCTTACCAAGAGATTCCCCCTCCTCGTCACTACCCTCTTGACGACTCCACGCTGGCCATCCTTGCCCGAGGCGGACAAGATATCGCCTGCGTCCATGCCTTTTTCCTCTGCCTCAGTACTTGATATGTGTAATTGGTTGGCTGCCCAACTTATGCTTTCCCTTCGCGGGTGGGGAATCGCAGCCTCGCGTTTCTCCTTGATTACGTTGTTCGGGGGGGACTTGGAAAGCGTAGCTGGGGTGGCGGGCTTGAACCCTAAGCCTAACAGCCCACGCAACTTCTTTTTGGATCGTCTCCTCGGCCGCGATCGAAAGTTTGACAAACTACTTACGGCAGGCGACGAGTCGGGCAACCACGGAACCACGCTGTTACCCCGACCGATTGTTTGGTTGCCGAGCTGCGAGTTACTCCTGGCAACCTGCGGCGTGCTCATAATGGCATCTTCCATATCGTCGTCCATGAAGTCCTCGCCATCGGAGCTCGATGAAGAATCGGAGCCTACCATATTATTCGCACTGCCGACAGAGCCAGAAAGGTTGCTGCGTTCTCGGGCGCCCATCATAGACCACAGCGAGTTGGATGACTGCTCGGCACCGTATTCCCCACTCCCTCTACCGGGAATATTCATAGCCCTGCCACCGATCGTCGGTGACGAATCAGGAGACGACTGCTCAGCAAGCGTCGAGTGGTGGAGACTCGTAGCGGCTCGAGAGAAGTCTAGCCCCCGAGAGCGACGGGGGAGGATGTTTGTGGGTGAGGCGTAGATCTGAGAGTGATCGAGTTTGGGAGACAAAGGGGTCGGAGTCATGGTGTGTCTGAGATGATGAGCCGACACAGCGGGAGTATCAGCAGCCGGGATGGGCGAGGTCTGGTCTCGCTGGGGCATCTGCAGGGAAAGGTTCATGCCACTTGCACGGAATAGAGAGTCGGGACGATGGGGCGTGACAGGCGGGTCGATATCTCTATCTTGGTTATTGTTATTGCTGTTGCTATTGTTGATGATAACATGGTGCAAGGAACTGTCGTCTTTGGAAGTGCGTCTCGCAGCCTCGATTATACGCGGGGAGGGCGACAGTTGAGTTCCACCACCATCAGATAGACTTCTCGATTTTTCCGTAAGTTTCTTAGGAGTGGCTACGTTACCACCTCCCCCTCCATCTCCACCTCCTCTCGCAGCCGCGTTGATCCCTCCTGCCTCAACACGTATGTCATCCATAATGACTACCGCGGCATAGCTGACTCGATGTGACCCATGACACTATCAAATGCCAAATCGAAGCAAGACGCTTCTTTTCGAACTGTTCGCGAAGGACCCCTCCTTCCAGGTTCAGTCAGATAGGCTTTCCAGGTTGGACTATGATATAGCCTTATCTAGGGGGTCGAGACGCGGGTTAACTTCGCTATCGCGTCTCAGGCGATCGGATCTGAGTCGTCACTCGGTGAAGGAACAGTCCAACGCGATGGGAATTGTAGATAATGTCAAGATAAGGTTAAAAGCCGCAATAATTGGAACATGAGGAAAACCCTCTATACGTGAGATAACCACAGCGTCAGTGACAGAAAGCGGAAAGTTCAAAAAGGGTAATAAGTTAGCCAGGAGCTCCAGTTGCGGAAATCAGCAGATAAGGTAAGGAAGGGATATATCAACGCGCGCGACAACTCCACCGTCACATTCTCAAGCGGAGAAAGGTGATCGTGACGTCGCGCTATTCCGTGGGTCTACTGTATGTACATTGGTAACGCTAATCTATTTTTGGCAGCCACTAACCATCTCGCATGTACTACTGTAATTACAGATCCTGGCGCCAATCCACCTCCCGGAGTCCCTTGACGTGCCGCCAACTTCAATGCTAATCCCCCGCCGTCCTGGCGCTAAACACCTAAACCATTAAAGCTTGTTACGCGCGTATCCTTACCGGCTTAGAATGGCATGCAGAAAGTAGACGGGACTGGTCGTATTTCCTGTCTTATACGCCTATATACAGTAATATAACCTTTATGTCAAACCTGTATTCTATGCGCTGCTAATTGAAAAGAGCATAAGGTTTTTAAGGAGTTTATAACAAGCATTGGTAGTCAGAGGAAACCTACAACACTCATGATGTCAACGTCCACTCCTTGGCTTGGGGTTAACTATAACCTGAGTTACTGTTTCCCTGAAAATTAGCGAAAAGATGGCCGCGGTGAAACTTTCCAACCCACCTTAGTTCGAGACATCATAGATAGGATAGGAGCTCGCTGGAAGCGCCTCTCCCTTATGATACGTTTCTAAACTTACATTCTTCCCAAGTTCCAAGACACCGCATTCCTAGAACCGAAACGAGAAGGGCTAAACCATTCCCATGTCGAAATAAACTAGCAAAACTAACAAGAAACTTGTTGCTCATAAGTCTATATAGCATGGAGGCACTATTACATGTGCATAAGCGAAACTTCTTTGCCAGTACAGATAAAGGGATGCCCATCTCTCCGTCATTGCGAAGCTATGACATAGCGAGTCTACCCGCCTCCCACCGTGCACGCATGGCTACCTAGACAGAACATCCAGCCTACCCTCTCAACGCATCCATTCCCTTCCCTGGTATGCGCCCTCTACATCTACAGTGGAGGTTCCCCAGGGTCCGGCGGCCGTGGAAAGCCAATCTCTTCCGTGCGGTATTAGCTCGCTTTCGCTCGGGCCATCACTCGCGTGTTCGGACGTGGTATCGAAACCTCGGCACACGTGGATTCCGTCGGATTGGATACCCTCCTGCTGCTCGTTTTCAACAACGGCGCGCCCCTGAAAGGTTTGCATCATCACTCCACGGCCCGGGCCTGCTATCGTAGGGCTCGCTTGACTGTATTGTATGCTGGTGTCAGTCAGTAATTCTGTTGAATGATGTATGGTGGGTAAAGCGCTTCTGAGTCGACGGGAACTATGGAAATTGCGTTTGATGCCAAAGAAATGGTTATCTCAGACCGCATATACTCTCGGAGCCCTCGTGCATGGACCGAAAGGACGAGCGGAGGACTGCATATGCTCACCTATTAGGAACACTCGGACGCGACGCGTCCGAAGAAGCAGAGGGAAATTGCCCAGGGCACGTTGTCCTGAGGTTGGGAGAGGTCAATCGGCTGGGGGAGAGCCGCCCGAGAAGCGGCCTCATAACGACGAGGCAAGCGCATATTATGCTCACGGCTACTTCGACATCAGACCACAGAGCAATGCCTTCTACCGGCCCTGCGTGAATTACTTAGCTATTGGCCAAAGTATTACTCGAGAGAGGATCTCGTCCACGTCCGAACTAAGGAACCCTTCTTAACTGACGAACATTTAGTTCTGTTTTGGCGCATTTGATTTATCGAAAAGATTCTGAAAATAGACGCGACAATGGCACTGCAGAACACAAAGTATTTAGGAGTCTTGCTGGGACAGTCCAGGTTTCAGGTATGACTAACATTAATCCGAATGTGAAAACGAATGTCAAGGCCATCTTCTGGTTTGGGGATATCCGTAGATTATATATGAGAGGTATTGGGAGGGCGTAGATGATTATGTCGAGGGTAGTATTGACGGCGGCGCCTCTACTATGATTAGCCTTCTTGTGACAAGGTGACGGCCATTATGCACTCGTAATTCAAGACACCATAGCGGATTAAATGAAGAAGGAGGAAAGAAGAAGGAAAGATAAAAGTAAACAAACGAGCGCTTACTGGAAGATGTTAGTAATCTTCGAGTTGGTAAAATGGCCTCTCGACAATTATATAAGATACTAACATACCGCAAAGCGAATAATGGTCTTATTTATACATCTCCCTTCGCCCACGCCCCACGAGACAGAGATTGGAATACACCACAGGAAATTGCTCAAGAACATCGTGAGACCATGGAGTATGCACACAACCGAGAGTATATTGCATGTTCGTCTCATCCACCGCACCTGGAACAGTCGCCGGTACTGCCAGATGATCGAGAGTTTGCATAGGACTGAGGAAATTCCCCAAAACGATGCTCCAAGCCAGTTTGCCTAGGGAGGGTTCAGCGACCGTAATACGGCGGAGAGCTTACATGGGCAATCTACCTTCCGAGCGGCGATGCGGTTAGGCTCCCGCGGAATAAGCGGAGCATCGACGAAACCATCGTTGATGGAACCTATTTCTCACTCAACTCGACGATCGGATTCATATTTCGAATGTTAGGGTAACTAACCTACTAGGTGTATGGTAAAGTGCGCAAGAGAGGCGAACTGTTGTAGTGCCAAACGTTAGACGGTAGAATTGACGAAAGTGTCTATCGGTTGTAATCTTTTAAGGTACTCAAATAGGGGGCTGAGAGGAGGTTGGGACTCACAAGCGCGGCTGTTACGAGATAGTCCTCTCCTTGGAGCCCGCCGACTAGAACTAAGCGGGCATATAATCGTAGACCGACGGCCAAGCAGGACAAGCCCGTAAATATACAGGACGGGATAATCGCTGCTTTCCTCATGTTCGCCGCCGAGATCAATCTAGGGATACGGGTGCAAAGGCTGGTCGAGCGAAACTAATAGCAGAATGCCTCTGCTCGTAGACGGGAGCTACAGAGGAGGATTATTCCCCAGCCGGCTCCCCACCGAGGCATGTTCGTGTCTTCTTATAGGCTCTTAGAGAAAACGTCATGCAAAAAGCACTGTTACACAAGAAGCAGGCCCCCAGTATTTATAGTGCTTATTCGTCCCCGAGTCGCCGAATGTCAGGGCAGTGGCTTCGCCAGCTGGATGTTAGGAATCCGGAGTTATTCTTCGGAGAAAAATGGGTCCAACCCGTCATTTTCGGTACCTTTTTATACGCTTCTATTATTTATCCCATAATTAATAAGAAGAAATATCCGCCGGAAGGTATAACAGCTGGGATAGTTAACTAACTATTAAGCCTAGTCGTACGGTCTATGTTGGCAGTTATATTACAAGAAGTAATAAAGATATTGTCACAGCTACAGTGATCAAATGCAGGAATCTGGCATAACTTTTTAAGTCATTCTAGAAAGGGACCAAAATTGTCCCGGAGGAGGCGTCTATGCATGTAAGATGCAGTCAGAGCTGAACAGTCCCGAAAAATGGGAAGACCCACACTATGGCTGGGCACAATCTCAGCTCTCACAGCTGTGCGGTTTTAGTCGTCCCCGGAACGAGCAGCCTCTCGGGTCGGGCTGGCTGTAAGCGAACGAACCTTTATTCCAGCTGGAAACACTCGGTCGCGTGGAATATCTCAACAATTGACCGCGCCGCGTCAGTCTGTACGAGGAAGTAGGGTTGCAATTCCTACACCACCTCAAACCTGAAAAATCCTTCAGGTGCGACGATAGCGGAGGGGGCGTTCAAAAGGACGTGGCCGGAATTCTCATTGCAGCGCAATGTGCGCGTAGCTGACGACACAGTTCTGGTATTGCTCCAGCAATTGTATGATGTGGAAAAAGTCCAGATATCTGGGTATGAGCTGGGCTTGTCCAATCAGGGCCGCCGCCGGCATACCAAGATCACTACACAGTAATTGTTATAACCGGGGTCAAGCAGTGGCCACTATGTGGAAAATGGAATAAGAGGTACCAGTTTAAAATGAGAAGATGGTCATCAGAAAGCCGTGCAGCGATTCTTCGACGCCATTGGACGATGAAACATATTACCTTTGTTCCACTGCCATACAAGACTCGCAAGGTTAAAATCTTAAATATTTCTCCATAGCCTTCCCTTTAAAACACAATCCCTTGTCTATTAGACGCGACCAACCACGCGGTTCGATTTCTTCGGGGCTTGCTATATCCATATAAAGCCCTACTTCAATGCTGTTCTCAGCTGAATTATTCCTTAATCTTTATTATGGCTTGAACCCAGCTTCCGTAATACCAGGCAAGTAAGTTGAATATAGGGTGAATATCCGATAGACTACACAGTAAGCTATCTGCCTTAGAAATTGGGGCTATACAACTATAATACAGAGATGTGTGAGTCACCTTATCCCTATTCCGACCCCTATTCCAAAATTAAGGCTTTGACCTCCAGCGGTCGAAGCAGCGCAATCCACTCCACCAACCATCCGTGTGGAGTGGATAGGCGGCCATCCACCGCCATCTTAAATATATGGATGGAACCGGCGAAATATCCATACGGATGGCTTCCGGTGGACGCCCGTAGATGTCCAAAGGTACATCATTTTATTTACATTCGTATGCAAAAGTATGTACCTCCGTATTAGTCCGTACTCTGGTCCGTACCCTGGCCCGGTAGCCCTCAGCCAGCGAAGTTTGGCTGGGCATATTATCAGCCACATATTTTGTATAACGCCATAATCCACTGAATATGGACATTATGCCCATCCACGATGACTTTAAATGGATGGATGTCCATTTTGGGGAAAAGTTCAATGGGTGGATTGGGCTTGGCGGTTGCCCAACGGATTGCGCAACGGGTGGACTTCAGTTGGGTTGCTTCGACCCCTGTTGACATCTTCCCGTAGGACCCATCCTGGGCCGGCTATTCAAGGCTGTGATATGTAAAGAGCCTAGCCGCTCTTCATATGCACATGCTTTTACACATATATACAGGGCTCCTTTCCTCGGTCTTGCGCGTGGAAGCTGCAGTATGAGGCTTCCCTCCGCGTCTCATGTATACCTACGTAATCGTCTGAGTGTGGCCCTAATCCGTGAGGCTATCCAGATGTCCTCGTATGGGCAGACAAATGAAGCGGCGTCGCCAATGGGTAATTATCCTGCGGTGTAGAAGTTCGGGGCTGCTCTTATTTGACCCAGTCATTCCCCTCCGGGATATCGCATGATTGATCTAAGCTTTTCACGTAATCCGAGACCCTGCTCATGACCCAGCCGGAGCGTACTGAGCTTGTTCTTTTTGCGGTGACGTTGTCTTCTCCCTCCGCCGCTCCGGATTTGATGCATTTTCCGGCTGCGTTCGAGTATTCTAGACATTGCGAGTCTGCTGCGTGTCCCAGCCGCAGCTCGTTCGAGGTGGAACACTTTCCTGACGTGTAGGAGAATTGGATGCATAGAGGCCTGCTTTCGCACGCGGCCCGGCACCTGTCAAGCGAGACATGGGCCTCCCGCTCCTCTGCAGACAGTCCGCTCCACTCGACATCCGAGTCCGGGAACCTCGCCAGGGCCTCGTCGCTGTACTCAGCCCCGGTAGAAATATTGTCCCAGTCTTCGCGCGCCGGTTGGAGCCGGGGGCGGACAAGGCTCTTGAAGATGTCGCGGAAGCGGAGAGTGGCAAAGCCGCGGTTGCGGTGATGCCACTCCTGCTCGAAGCTCCACAACATGTTGAATTCGACCCTGTTCATGTGGTGAAAGGTTATCGGCGCGTAGCACCAAGGCTCCCGGCCGAGCTTCGACACATTCCAGTCCAGCGTAGTCAGACTGTCCCCCTGGAGATGGGGAAACACCCAGCGCATGTCAACGCCCACGTCCTTGAGAGCCCTCCCCAGAATCATGTCGCCGGCCCACTCCTTCTCCGTGTATTGATCAAATTGGTCCCGGTGCTCCCTCCAGTACCCCGTGACCTTCCTCAGGGCCGGGTTAGACAGCGCGAACCCAGATCCCCCGTGGGCGAAGAGGACATCTCCGATGTACATATGCTTGCCGAGGTAGTGGGGCCGGCTCGAATCGAATCTCGATAGGTATTCCAACATGTTGTGCCAAATCATATATGTGTCTGACTCGACAAACACGAACCACTTGGCATTGGGCCTGTGCTGCAGCGCCCGGTCGACCATGGGGAGAAACTTCCACTTGTCGAGTTTCCAGCCTGGGTTCTCCAAGGCGCCGGACGGCCCGCTTCCGAACATGGTCTGGTAGTTGAGTCCCCGCCTGCCGCTGGTACGGAGGTGGTTATAGAGCTTAAACTCTGGCACAGTGGCTTTGATGGTGTCGTTAACCTGGTCAAGAACGTCGTAGACGTGGTTCCCTTCTATGTCTTCCTCCATGTCCGAGTAGATGACATAGTCCGAGATGCACGTGAGGATGGTCTCGAAATGAACGGGGAGCTTCTCGAGCGCCTCGGTCGCGCCTGTGCGCAGCACCACGAGGACATCGTCCCCTAAAGGCGGCTTCTGACATGCATGCGTGGCGGGTACGCTCCGGGAAGCAGGAATCGTGGATGAGATGGCAGAATGATGGCGGGAGAAGAGCACAAGTGCAATGAAGACTGATGTGACCAGCGCTAGTCGAAGTTTGCGCGGCTGTGAGCCTTTTCGCAGCAGCATTGCATGAGGCTTGAAGTCTCACTTCATATGATTTCCACTTTTGTAGGCATAGCCGTCGAGCGACAACAGCGACAACAAGATGGGTAATAAATATGATCGGCTCGACAGGTGATCCATCCTAGATGAACCGACGCGGACCGTTCTGGCCTCACGAGCGCCACGTAATGAGGTTGGCGCGTAGCCGCCCAGAGCAGTCTGGCCAGTCGTGGACAAAATACTTGTTACACATTAACTCTTACCCCTTAAATATCAGCAAAATGATGTCAATAAATAGACCATTTTATATCTGCCGATTTCAGAATATGCATTACTTAATACGCTAATGAATAAGTAAATTAGTAATATTAATAAGTTCTTTTTAAGTGTCTTGGTTGACTTCTAGACTCTTTGTAAACAGTTGCAGCGGGAATAAGTTGCTCTGAAGTAGTGTGGAGGTGGGTCAGTTATTTTGTCCGGGACCTGTCTGGCTAGCAAGGGGGACCTTGCCGCCGCCCGGGCCCGATGAAATGGTACCCACTTAACAGGCCTAAGATCAGCCTATCACCGTCGAGTCGTCTTTTAATGTTGGCTTATGAAGAGTTTTGGGGCTGCATGTTTCCCAAGTGCTAATAATATGCACACTTCATAAAGGCGACAATCCGTAGATATCTGAGGCATTCCTAGCGATACAACGAACTGTGCAGCCCGCAGGCCACAAGGCCCTTGACACTGTCTTCTTAAGAATGCCCGGCATGGGACCGCTCCGAGACAGCAGGATGCCGGACCAGCTCTTACATGCTACCTAGCGCGCATCTTGCTTGTGACCCAACAAGAGTTCAGCTGCGGCGGTCAAAGCGTGGTATATCAGGGGGCCCTTTCTTATACGTGGTATGCGCCGCCTCGGCTCTTTTCTTTCCTCTGTTTCCCCTCTTGCGAGGACAGCGGAAAATGCGGAATCCTC
Organism: Monosporascus sp. mg162; assembly: GCA_004155945.1. Taxonomy (NCBI): domain Eukaryota; kingdom Fungi; phylum Ascomycota; class Sordariomycetes; order Xylariales; genus Monosporascus; species Monosporascus sp. mg162. The sequence goes on from QJNY01000378.1 coordinate 67,734, forward strand.
TCGACGGCTTCGGCTCCCTCCTTCAGAGAAGGCAAGAAAACTCGGGGATTATCTTTACTGAGCCCCAGAACAGTGCCAACGGGTCGTTCATCTTCCCCAGGATGTGGCCTACAGGCTTCCGGGAGACGTCGACCGTTAACATCACATGGACCACCAACTACGAGGGCATCAACCTGTACTACTACCACCAGCGGGGGAATGTTGCCACCTCGGTCCCGACCGCAGGTATGTTGTCTAGCGTCACCATTACTCGGTCATGAGGAATTGGTAACTCAGATGCGTTAAAAAGCCAACTTAGCGACCGAATGGTACATGTGGGAAGTGAAAACGGAAGAGGCGAACGTCGCTGAACCCTTCGTGTTCCGCATCGTCAATGCGCACGGTACCGATGACGAACAGTTAAATGGCGATTTCTGGAGCACGAGCTTCTTCATCCGCCGAAATACACCGGCCGACACCGCCACGTCCACTGGATCGTCGGAATTATACGGAGATCGAGTTTATTACAAGGCTCCCAGTAATCATAACTAATAACTACCTATTTACGCTAGCACCAAGGCGACCGTGGCGCTGAGAATAGTGTCATTAATCAGCCTGACGAGCTCACTCACACATGTATTTGTGTGTACAAAACTCGTGCTTAAGGAGAGGGGCACGAATCTCTCGTCGCTGGTCTCATACTGAGGCCCTTTATGCGAGGTGCCATGAGGTGGTAGAAGCACCATTTTACTAGCTCGTGACGTGACGGGGGGACTGGCACGTTCTAAACTAATTGCACGTATCGTAGCGGTCTGATTCTCCTTTTGCTGTATGCTTATGTAAAATCAGTCAATTGGCTAACGTAGATTCTAAGCGAGGCTAAATAGAAGTGCAGCAACACTATAAGTCGACGTCCTCTAGTTAGTGGTCGGTACGTCGGATTTTCTAACTCATAAAAGTGCCTACGAGCTTTTCCAGCTCGTAGAATTCAGTTGAAATAACCAATTATAAATATATGATCCTGTCTATGTCATACGAGAAGCGGTGCCCGCGATAGGGTGATGGGGCTTCACTGGGATTAGCCACAATAGTCCAGAGCTTATTGCTCGACTTAAATCTGGGATGAGTAGCAGCGAACAAATATGAACTGGAAATCATGGAAGAAGCAATCCCCTTTAAGCTCTAAATATACGGTCTTTCGAATGGGAAAGCATATAAGCTACTCCCGCCAGGCAATTGACATGAAGCCTATGTGCGGGAGACATATAATAGTAAAATCCCTTGCTTAACCAAGTATTCTAGGGATACAGCTGGTCCTGGTTTGTTTGCAGCCAATAAGGTTGAGCGCCCATAACAGAGTAGCCAACGGAGAGTCTTTAGTAGTAATTAAAATTATAAATGTTAATAATACTTATCTATGACATAAAATGTTCACGTGGTTGGATAATTACCTGAGTATTCGAATGTAATAAATATCAGGTATATTAGTTACGTTACATAATAAAGTCGGAAAGGTCTACGTATAAACACTTCACTCCACTTCTTGGTTCTATGAAAGGCCAGGAACCGATATTTATTAGGCATATGTCTTACCTTAGCTAGTTTAGCCAACTCTGGAGTCTCTCAGAACCTCCACAATAAGCGATCCACGGAAGTACGGTATATTCAGGCGTTTCGTAAGGTAAAGAACAGCCAAAAGCTCGAAGAGCGTACCTTAGCCTAATGTAACAGTGTTTCCGATACAATGTTGACATGGAAGCCTTCCACAACAGCCTATAAGAATTTGTGTGACGAATGTGCGACAGAACGTGAGGCTACTCTGGAGAATGCGAGGAGGCTTTTGCTAGCAAAAGTGTATGGAGGAAGACCCAATTAGAAATAGGGGGAATCTCAAAGTGTGTCGTCAGTGTGTCAATTCACTATATCAAAGCTATGGATTTCCCCCAACGGCTTGGGGAATATCTGCGCTATATACGTTCGTGAATACTTCATTAGACGGCACGAAGGTACTTAACTCAAGAACATCTTAACCATTGACTAGATAAATGGCGCCGCGGTTGTCTAAGCGGTATGCTCTGGGAGAGCGGATAATGGCCAGAACCGAGCGTAGTAGATCCCCTACGTATATTTATCTGCGCTGATTCGGGATGGGTCGATCAGAGCAGCAGTAATGCCTCCTGAGAATGTCTCTTAAGACTTGTTGCCTTCGGAGCTCAGGTTGCACCCCTTAGACTCGATAATAGCGCGGAGTTTGGTTCATTTGTCTGCGCTGACAGAATTTCTGGTCTCTTTGCAGTGCTCCTTTGATGGTTGGTGTGGAGCGTACGATAGCTAGTGCCAGCAATAGCATACTCCAAGAACGCGCATGTCTGGGAGTCCAGCCGTACTTGCCTTCCCCAACTTTGCAGGAACACTCGCACTTCTTCCCAGCAGCATTCGATCTGTTGCCTGCTTGGCTCTGCTGATCCAAGCGTTGCTCAAGCGTGGCATACTGTCAGGGAAAATGGTAAGCACGGAGTGAAAGGCAGAAAACTAGCTGTTAGGTAGCAGTAGAGGAGACCATTAACGCCTGTCCTTCCTAAATATCGGGGAGAGAAGCCCCCTATATATAGCCGTAAGACCCCTGTCCAGAAGGTTCCACCATATCCCGATATTGGCACCTGACACTTCGGCCCAAACGCCCACTCGGCGAATTAACGGAACAGCTCCCGCAACCCGTGAATTTCGTGTACCCCGTGGCGGCATCACTGCCAGTGTCGGAGGCGTCCGAGAACCGGACGGTATGACAAGGGGCGTAAGAAGCACAACGCGCGAGGTCCAAGCTTGATTGGAGAATATGGAGGGGCTTCAGTGAAGTCTGGGTCGTTAAGGGAAAAAGGAGAGGATTCTAACGTGAAATACCATTACAATTAGTCTCTGGGCTTCGCAGATAGCAGCTGAACATTGCCTTCTCACTAGACGCGCCTGGTCACAAGCGAGACCGATTCGGGCTTGAGCCTAGTAAGGGGATTCCGTGAAACGTCCGCTACTATGTTGTAAAGCTCACGGTCGACTATACCCAGGTCTGCCAGGTCGAACTCCTCTTCCAGAAACGGTAAGGATTCGTCAATGTCAAGTGTCCTCTGGTGCTGGACAAGGCTTCTCAGAATGGGCTTATGGCGAGAGGTATGACTCCGCAACTCTCCAAGATCCTCAACGGCATCAAGGAAATCCGCTAAAGTATACTCTGACATTCTGCCCGAGATACTGACGGAATCCTGGACTTCCAGCGTCTTCAGTCCCACCGGAAATTTCAGGCGCACAACTCGCTCAACCCACTTTTACCAGAGTTCTTGAAGGACAGGGAAAAGGGGACGGGGTGTGTGACTCAGTCGCAGGACGCTACCTGCGAGATAATATCCCTCTTTGCTCTTATTATCACTCTCGGAGCCCAGGCCGTCTTAAAGTCTCTCCCAATTCACGAAGTCTAATTCGAGAATCCGTAAGTGCTTCGCGTTGCTTCGAATAGCGACAGATACGCTATCGATAGTTTCAGCGCTGGGAGCCCTCCAGCGAAAGTCCCCTGGGTTGGTGGAATAGCGATAGACCTATCCCGCAGTCGTTATCGTAGTATTGATGGCAGGTACTATCGGTGGTCAAGCTTGGGGAGGGGATGAATGGCTGTTTCGGTCGGGGGGACCCCGTGGGCAGGCAAGCGCCTAGTTTCCGGCCATACTACGCTTCAGCGGGATCGTTTGCCGATGGTGCAGTGTGAGTAATTACCCTAAAATACGCCACTGATCCTCTTCAAGCCGGGTAAGCACCGTTCTCGCTTGCTCTAAGAGGCGTTCAAAAGCTGATTGCCCTTCGTCTTCTTCGGTTCTCGACTGGATGTCATCTTCACTAGGCCATGGTAGATAACTCTCTTCGCTACGGACCCATGGTTCGTGGGTAGCTTCCCGAAGATCAGCGAATAAATGAAGTTGCAAGGCATGACAAAGAAGTGTCTGGAAAGTCTCCTGCCGGGACGGACTGCCAAATTGACTCCAGCAACAACTGCACAGATAGCTGTGGAAACCTAGACAAATGACTTAAGGTCGGTTTCGCACGGAACGATAATAGTCGGACCTGTTTAGTCACCAAATCCAGAACCTCTGGTGGTAGCCTGGTCAACATCCCGACCAGGGCTAGGCCGATGCGAAAGCGAAGGAATGCTAGGAGTGTTGACGATAATGACTAAGATAGGGCATCGAGGCCGGGAGATGCGAAAGTCACGACTGGGTAAGTCTGGTAACTCCAAAATAAAGCGGCGAGGCGAGGTCACCAGAGGGTAGTCATGCAAAGTATCGTAGGTGCTGGTTAACCTTGCAGAAAACAGCGCCACGGGCCAGTGACAGCATCTCCACTGATCGAAGTCTTGCTTCAGCTAGACATCGTACTCATGATCAGGCGGGACTATGGTTATGACTGTGACCGAAGTTTATAAAGGCGAACTCGTCCAGAAGTACCCTATTGACTATGTAATCCTACTAAGATGACCGCTATACTCCCGAAAGAGAAACTCCATGCATATATAAAGGTTCGGGTGCATCAGATCATGACACATTAGCCCCCATTCCACCTACCTCCTAATTGCTTTTGGTATTTTCACCCATCAAGTTCGCTTCGAACAGTTGGTGCACTTGTTGGAAGCTCATTAAGGTAATAGTATTGTCCAGGTATTTCAGCCGGCATTGTCGGCGTCCTCGTCGCGACAGGCGCAGGCGCCTCTCTCCTCCTCCAAAAGAATAATGCTGCTCCCATGATCGCGAGTCCAGCAATGCTAACCCCTATACCTATTCCCGCCTGGGCACCAGTTGGCAGGCCCCCATTGGGGCTGCCAGATGACGCCGACGCCCCATTATCCAGCTCCGATGAAGCCGTCCTGACATCTGCTTCGCTCGTTGTCTCAGCTGGGGTGGAGGGAACATCTGATGGGCGGTGGACGAGTTGGAACAACGGCGCGTAAATCGCCACGCTCCTGAGCTCACTGACACCCGTTATAGACTCGCCGCTCGAGGTTTCGATGTATGTTAACGGGATTGCTAGATACCCGTAGTTATTACTAGTTCCATCGGAGCATTGAACCGTCGGGAATGATCCTGCTGTCGCCAAACTGACGCACGTTTGCACTCGGGAGTCTCACGGGGGGGCAGTCAAAACCCCTGTGCTCGTTAGTACGGTCGCCGATGCCCATGGACCGAGGATCTGGAACCTACGTCGGACAGCATCCCACGCCTGTCTCACCATCGAGGAGTGGAAATTGGAACTGCCACCCATCTGCCCCCGTTGCAGAGCACGCCGTCACATAACCATCCGGACATTCCAGCCCAGGCGAATAGAAACCCCAGCCCAGGAAGGCGACTCCGCCAACCAGGTTACCGTACGCGCGCTGCGGCCAACAATCGGGATTATCTTGCTCGCCCCCGGGACTGTCTGGATTATCACTACAGGTCTGCGCCTGGTACGCGATTGTGGCCCCCGAGGATTCGTGGACGGCTACGTCGCAACCTGCGGGGTACGTGAAAGCCGTCGTAAGAGGCCCCAGATTGGACCGGCTGGAGTCGGTGGAAGCCATGGTGGCGAATGGCCACGTTGCGCTCGGCGCGCAGCAGTCGTACACGAGCGAAAAGAACACGGCGAGGGCACGAAGGCGTCACGAAGGTATTTTGCACACGAGGCGTGTCTTCAAACTAGTTGCTAGTATCGCAAGCCGTTGAGATGGGGTTACCACCCTTGTCGCCAAACGTCATCTTCCGAAGAAATGAAACATACGTGTTGGTTGCCCAGTTGCGGGCGATGTGCCGCCGGTTCCGGTTGCACGATATACCGCGAGAGACTACAGGTGCCGTCGTTTTAACGTACTGAGAACGAAGGGAGTGGAAAAGGGTTATTATGTCGCTTATCTGTCTCCCTATAAACCGATTTGCGCATTTGTGGTTTTAAAGTTTATAGAATAGTAATTATTGTAGTGTATGATTATCGGGGGGTTTGTGAGTGATAGAATGAAGAATACAATATTTTCAGTGTATGCTGGCTTTACGGGTGGGAGGCGGAGGGGCGGCTGGTGTTCTGCAGGCTGCGCGTAGTGTCTCTGGAGTTCTGCTGGCCTTGGTCGTTTCCCTTTTTACAGGCTTCTGCTGTGTCTCATCGTGTATGGATGGGTTTGCAGCGTAGTACTGTGCGGATCACCATTAGCTTTAGAAGTAGATGCATTTTACTAACAAGTTCGTACCCCCTTTAGCTATGTAGCTCTAATAGATTTTTAGGAAGTAAAGCCTCGAATCGAAACAATTGGATCATATCGATATACAGTCAACATGCTCCATAAAAGCGTTAATCTAACCGTACATCCGGGCTGTCCTTCCGCCTTTGGTCCTCCATTATGGCCTGGACTTTCGGTCGCAGTTGTCGCAGCCTTGCCTTTTCCCTCTAGGAATCCAGTGATATTCTTCGGATAAAACTGGGTCCACGCCCCCTATTCGGGGGCTGAATATAGGACTTTGATTACGCGTCCTTTCCATAAGATTCCATTATTCATTCCTTGATTAGCAATTGAAATTATGGGTTATGAGCAAATAATATGTTTATATCCGGTTATTTACGAATATATATGCTCCAACATCCCTCAGGGTGTTGCAGGAAGTTCATAGCTTTTTATATAGCGAATATGCACACTTACGACACACCTTGAGATTTCCTCCTTTTTTTGATTGAGTCTACCCTGCACGTTTTCACATACTAAACTTTTCAGGGTAGCCTCATCTTCTGTCGCAGAATTCTTATATTCCCTCTTGAAGCTGTCCGTGACAATCGGCACCAATCGCCATATAACATCTTCGGGGTCAGGGGCTGTACACTCGTATCGTTTGCACAAGCGGTCAATCGTCTCCGCGAATGTGTCGATGCTCTCAAAAGGGTCTCTATCACGTAAATAGTGCTATCTCAGTTCTTATCGTTGAAGATTATGACTGGTATTATGGACACTAGGAAGCCTTCATCGAATTCCTCCTCGGATTGTGATTCGAACCGAGAACTATTAATTCAGGAGGTTGCTACGGATGTTTCTTGGTCGTGGCTTGCCTTGTCGATCAGTAATTCGTACACCTCTCGAATCCTAATGAATGCGGCGTGACCTACCTGGCCGATACTATCTGGATATTTTCCCACACAACGCCGACGATAAGCATGCCTAATGGTTGATTGTGTAGCTCCACGATAAGCGCCTAGGACTTGGTAGGGGTTCATCGACGGTTCTTTGTTAGGCGCCATTTTGAAAGGATTTGCGTGTGGTTGCCGAGAGCGAATTCCCAAAAGCCACGTGACTGGAAAAGCTTTAAACAGGGGAATTTAACAGAGCCTTCGTCCGGAAATATTCAGCGATGTCCCTGTAAATATGGCTGTTTAACAATTGGCATTGACTAGGTAGGTTAGGCTACTTATGAACAGGTTTCTGAACATCTTAATTGTTATAAGAGATTGCCTCAGTTGGCAAAGCCCAACAAACTCCATGGGAACCTGAGCAAGGTGTTGTATACTGTGATGACTATGCTCGCTTGACACGTGACACCAGTATTTCCATCTCGCAACAAACCAACCATTGAGCGACGCACTTCCGGGGCCCTTTGTTGGACTAAACCGCCTGGGATTGAGATTCCAATGTCTCGTCTTATCGACGTGACATATGTTGACATCCAGCCAGTTCATATCAACACAGAAGTTCTTTGCGTCTCGTAATTGTTCTAGCCATTGGCGATTCCTCACTATCCATGGAATTTGAGTATAATGGATACCGGCGTGGAACTGGACATTTACCAGCCAAAGATTAGCTGGCAGCATGCAAATACTTAGAATAGGGGAACCGTAGGAGTCGGGTATGTCTCTGAGACTTGGGGCTTAGATGGACGTCTCAGCACCGCTGGTTGTTCAGAGGTACCGATTAGTCAGTGCATCCAGTTCGTCTTCTCCGCTTCCTGAATTACGCTGATTCAAAATCTGGAATTGCTGCTTTAATTAGACCTTGATCAGCCGAACCGTGGATTGCGACATCCCATTGCAACTTGCTTGCTGGTTCAACCCCAGATAGGAGCCAAAACTTCGGAATTATTAAACCACTTAATATCTTCCCCTTTCAATTTCGCCAATGACTCGCTCATAATCGTCATACTTTCCGCCATATACTCTTACAAAAATCGATTACCGTTACTTTCGCGAATTAAATTGTATCCGAAAATTAAAAACCGAAATCCATTTTTTAGGGAAAAACTTTTTGGATCGACAGTAATGTCGATAATCTTAGCTCGTCCGGTAATTTTATAGAAATTATATACCGTCAATAAAACGGTATTTGTAAAAATCCTGCAGTTACAGATTACCGGTATCGCATATTCGGACTTACGCGGCATACTGTTTTAGGTAACTCGAAAAGCCGTAAAAATAATTAAACCGTAAAACTAGCGAAAGCTCGGAAAAATACTACCCTTTTATACGCAGTTAAGGTTTACTGTTATGGCTGCACCAATGCCACTACGCCACCAGGGCAAAAGATCGGTGGAATGATCGCAATTATGGCAATTATTCTAGTGCGTACAGCTGTATAAGAGCTACCCGGCGCTACGGTTGACCAGGCCGTAACATTTACCGTCAAAGTTTGCCTTTAAGGTTTTCCTTTAAGGTTTATCCTTAGAGTTTACCGCGTAAAGCTTAACATCTTTTAAGACATATTATTGTTAGTTACAAGCGTGTATTCAGTATTGATGTCAAAACAGTTGTTGTAGTTGTATTCATCATCGGAGTCCTTGGACTGCGTCGGTCGGGGCTTAGACTGGTGGATGTGGCTAGTGTGGTCTCCACCCTGAGCCACAGGTAATTTCCGTGGCGTTTTATCTTAGAACCCTTGATATCCAACAGTTATCTGACAATTATCTAACCCTGCCGAAACCATTAATGAGCATAAGGTTTATCAGGATCGAAGCTTATTGTGACGGCTATGGGCTTAACCAACTATTAAACCTAGTCGTACGGTTTATGTTGGCAGTGGTATCGTAAGAATTTAAACAATAAAACGATAGTTACGTTTGGTAATAGCAGATGTAAATCTGGGTAACTAATTGTTATTGCAAGCTGGTACTATCTAGGCTATAGAAAATAATAAGCGTATATATACTTTTATTAGCTCGACCGGCTCGAACCGGCTCGATTTTCCTTTTGATAATAAAGCCCGCTTCGAGCCTATCGAGTCACTTCAAGCCATGGTTCCGGCTCGACTGGCTCGAGGCGTTAAGTCCCCTTTTATCCAACCAGGCGTTATAAGCCCATCGAACTAGTTACGTAACTCTAAAGCCACATCGGAGATGCCTTCCACAACTTCCGACCGTTTTTCAATCGAGCTAAGGCCTTTGGCCATAATACAATCTCCCTCCTTTTAAGATCTTTGCCTTTAAAAATTAATTTATTTGTCGTATTTGTTTGGTACGTAACTTTTCCTTTTTTATATTATTTTTCTAATATCCAACCGTTATATTAGGTTACATCGAAAAACAGAAATCCCCCCAGCATAATAACGCTTTAATTTTGTCTAAAAGAATTAATACTTTTGGTTTTAATATGTCCGCGTTTTTTATTCGCGCTGCAAATCCAAAGGAAAAACTTATAAGACTTATCCTAGTTCTGGAAAATGCGTTCGTTATACCGCGCATAGTAATCCTTGTAACCTTTTCGGTTTTTCCAAATCGGAGCATTAAAGGCTAATGGATAAGGAAAATCGTTTGGACCTTCAGAAACGTCTGGCTAAAAAAAGAGCTGCTTTCAATTTAACAGCGTTTTAATAAACTATAGCAGCGCCTTGGCGAGTTATTTCGTCGTCTAGCCCGTTTACGCAATTAAAAGAAGCTTTTGCGTAAGCGTGGAATCGAAATGTTATGCAAAGGTATTAAAGGTACGGAAGCGATAAAAGAATTCGAACGTTTGGAACGAAAGTAACAGCAGTTAAAAGCTGAGGTTGCGCTAGCACAAACCTCCCTGCCTGCTAACTGGCCTCCCTTAGGTAACCTAGACTGGAGTACTTTTAACCCTAGCGCTTTCGGCGTTATTAGTGAAAGTTCTTTAAAAGGCGTTAGGCGTTCGTAAGGTTCTTCGCAGGTTCCCAGGTGTTTTCGGAATCTAGGTAATCTTTTTACTTAACTAGGTACTGGGTAAATCCCTTTTCCTTACGTATATTTAGTATTTTTTCTGCCTCGTAAACTGGTATATCCTCTATAACTTCCTTATCCTTATCCTGTCCTGTATTAACTTTAATCGTATCGGCTGTTAATTCTAAAAAGGAGATATGAAAAACTGGATAAAGCTTAACTTTCGGCGGTAGTTCCAATTCATAATTGTTTTCTGAAATTTTTTTAACGATTTTGTATGGGCCGATGTATTTAAAATCGAGTTTTTTATTTGGCCTTTTGGTTTGGATGTTTTTGGTAGCTAGGTAAACTATTTTTTCCCTCCGAAAAGGTTGGTCCTTTTAACCTTTTTTAGTTATAGTATTTGCTTATCTAGTCGCGTACGAATTTAAGCTTTGATTTCATTTTTACGTATAACTGCTTTAGCTGTTCCGACGTAAGAATTGCTTTTATGTTAACTGGTTTATTTTTGTATGAATTTCGGTAAACTTTAAGTATAAAATTAAAATTAACAGTTGCTGGCCTTATTTTAATACTTTTATAATAACTAATATTATAAGCTAGTTATGCAACTAGTAACTTTTTAACTCAATTATTTTGTTCGTAATTAATATAACGTCGTAAGTACGTTTTTAACGTTTAGTTAATTCTTTTTATCTATCCGTTTGTTTGGAGTTTAAATGTGTTAGATAATTTATGATTTAATTTAAGTTAAGCTATTAAACCTTATCAAAATTTCGGAATAAAGGTAATGCCTTTATCCGAAATAATTTTCGTTAAAAGTTCGTAAGTATCTAAAATATGTTTAAGGAAAATATATGTTAATTATTTTATATCGATATTTTTATTATAGGATAAAAAAAAATAATTTCGTAAATCGATTAACGATTACGAAAATGCTATCGTAATATATTTCTATAGCTAGATCTTCTAATAAAGGAAACTTAGTAATAAAGTTAAATATAATCGAAATTTATAATCGTTTAGCAACTGGTAAAAGTTGCAATTTTCCGTAAGGTTTATGTCGTCGTATCTTTGTTTTAGCGCAAATATCGCATTATTGTATTACCTTTTAAACTATAGTTTTTATCTTAAGAAAGTAATATGTCCGCTGTAAGCGTTTTAAGGTTTTGTAAACTTCTAGATATTTATGTACCGGGTATTCGTATATATCCCGTATTAAGTCTTTTTATAGGTTTTCGGGTACCTATATTTTATTTATTTAATGCTTTACTAATTAATTAACATTATATTATTAAATAGGTTAATATATATTAGCTAGTATCGCTCATATCGTAATAATTTGTCGTTATTTTAAATATCTTTCGGGTATAATATCGAAAATTGTTTGCTATACCTTAACCTTAAGTTCTTCCAGGTTAGGTCGTTTGTTAAATGCGTTTACTTTGCCATTTTCTAATCCTTTTCGATAAATAATAACGTAATCGAATTTAAAAAGGCTTTTTACATAACGTAACTGTTTTCTGATAAGTTTTCGTATCGTAAAGAAATAAGTAATATTCTTGTAATCCGTATATATCTTAATTTGATATATGTTACCTTTAAGATAATATTTAAATTCTTTAAAGGTATTAATAATAGCTAGAAATTTCTTCTCGTAAATAAGGTAATTTAATTCTGCTTTATATAACTTATAAAAATAAAACGTAATAAAGTAAAGTTTTCCTTAATCGTCGCGATATCCAATTATAATTTTTAAAGTATAATTCGAAATATCGGTTTTTAGCTTAACTGGTCGCTTTAAGTCGTACATAATTAATATTAGTTTATTAATAAAAACGTTTTTAATTTACTAAAAAGCTATTTCCTTTTTAAAAGTTTATTTAAAAGGTTTATTTTTTTTTAGTAAGTTCCGTTAATAGCATAGCTATTTTGCTAAAATTGTATATAAATCGTCGGCAATAATTAACGAATTTAAGAAATATTTATATCTTTTTAATATTAATAAGTTATACTTAATCCTTAACTGCTGATAACTTTTTAAGGTTTATGCAAATTTATTCTAACGTACTAATATATTTTAGGATTTCGACTTTTTGCTTATAAAAATAATTTTCTTAGGTATTAACCAAAAGTTTAACGTATTACAGCGCTTATAAAACCTGATAAATATGTTTTTCGTACTTTTCTTCCGTTTCCGAATAAATAAGAATGTCGTTAAGGTAACAAACAGCAAAAATATCTACGTATTGTTTTAACATATAGTTTATTATTCGTTAAAAAGTTGCTAATACGTTAATTAATTCCATAAAGGTAACTAGGTATTCGTATAAGCTATATTTCGTTCTAAAGGCTGTTTTCCATTCGTATCTTTCCTTAATTCGAATTATATTATAACTATTTCGAAAGCCGATAGCTATAAACTATTTTGCTCCGTATAGGCGATTTTTCATTTCAGTAATTAATAATAACGGCGTTTTATCTTTAACGGTAATATAGTTAAGTTGTTAATAATCTACCACTAATCCAAACTTTCTCCTTTTCTTTAGTACGAAGAATATAAGGTATCTAACTAATAATTTAGAACGTCGAATTTATCTTTTTCGAAACTTATTTTCGAAATAATCGCGAAATGCGTATAATTCTGCATAATTCAAATTATATATCGGATAAAAGGCGGTACTTGTTACAGGAACAGGGGTTCCTGCCTGAAAGAGGTCAAGTTCTTGGAGGTTATGCGCGGATGCGGCTGAACCTCGGACCAAGAGAAAGCTTGGCCCTTGACATTGATCTAATGGATCTAAGTGATCTGGATAGATCACTTAGATCACATAGATCCACGACACACTCACTATGGAATGAAAGGATATATAATGGACAGAATCCTCATGTAAATAGCACCTACTTAATTTTCGCTCCTTAGCTATCAATCTAAGCCTTCAGTCAGAGGCACCGTTCTCCGATTGAGGGAAGAGTCCGCAAACCTCTTTAACGAACAGACCACTGAATCATTCCTCGCACTATTGTTACCTGCAAATCAAGACCCCATTTCGGATACTGCTCAT
>QJNY01000379.1:0-80919 GCA_004155945.1 Monosporascus sp. mg162
CCCCCCCCCCCGCCCCCCTCCCCAATTGCTAAGATTCATGTCATATTGAAGTCGTATCGGGTGCTGTAGGGAGAGATCCAGTTTTGGCTGTGTTGTGTGAGCTAGATACTAGTAGCTAGTAGTTCTAGGCCCTTCTATATCTTGTTTTTCTTCCGTTTAACAATGCATGTGCTTGACTTCGACGTACAGCTTCATCCAACCCTCTTTGCGTGCCTACGACCGGCTCCATATACGCACCGAGAGTTGCAAACTACAACCAGAGACCCAGGATGACCTCCGGACCATTATACTTGGGGTTCGACCTCTCGACCCAGCAATTGAAAGGCAGGTTCCACTTCCAACAGGTGATTTTCCAGGAAACCAAGCGGGGGTTTTCGGCTTACAAAGGGGAATAGCTATCGTGATCAAGTCAGACCTCACCGTCGTATCCGAAGCCAAAGTCGACTTCGACGACGATTTCGCCTCTAAGTATGGCATCAAGAAGGGCGTGCAGACCAACGAGGCCGAGGGCGAGGTGTACGCGCCCGTGGCCATGTGGCTCGATGCCCTCGAGCTCGTCCTCAACAGATTGAAAGAGAAGGGTTGCCCCGTGCAAGACATCAGGGGCGTCAGCGGCTCGGGCCAGCAGCACGGGAGCGTGTACTGGAACGACCAGGCCGAGCCCACCCTCAAGGCGCTCGACCCTAAAAAGACGCTTCTCGAGCAGCTCCCGGGTACGCTCTCTTACGAATTCTCCCCGAACTGGCAGGACCACAGCACGCAGGCAGAGTGCGATCAGTTCGACGCGCACCTCGGCTCGGCTCAGAAGCTCGCGGAGGTTACGGGGAGCTCCGCACACCATGTAAGCCGGCTGCTACATACCTACCAAATTCGTCGGTAGCTTTTCTAACAGGACATAGCGCTTCACGGGGACACAGATCTTGAGGATGCGAAAGAGGAGACCGCAAGTCTATGCCAGTACAGCTAGGATTTCTCTTGTCTCCTCCTTCCTCGCCTCCTGTCTCGTGGGAGCCATCGCCCCGATCGACTGCAGCGACGTCACCGGCATGAACCTCTGGGACATAGCCGCTGAGTCGTGGAGCAAGCCCCTCCTCGAGCTCACGGCGGGAAAGGAAGGCGTCGACGATCTCCGCAAGAAGCTCGGCGAGGTGCGGATGGACGGCGGCGGCAGCATAGGCAACATCTCGCCGTACTACGTCGAGCGGTTCGGGTTCAGCCCGGAATGCAGGATCGTCTCGTTCACGGGCGACAACCCGGCGACGATCCTCTCGCTGCCCCTCCGGCCCATGGACGCCATCGTCTCCCTGGGAACCTCCAGCACCTTCCTCATGAACACGCCCACTTACAAGCCCGACCCCGCGTACCACTTCATGAGCCACCCCACGACCAAGGGCCACTTCATGTTCATGCTGTGCTACAAGAACGGCGGCCTCGCGCGCGAGAAGGTGCGCGACAGGCTGCCGAAGCCCTCCTCCTCGGCCTCCGACCCCTGGGAGGCATTCAACAAGCACGTGCTCGACACGCCGCCGCTCGGCATCCGGTCGGCCGGTGACCGTGCCAAGCTCGGCCTCTACTTCCCGCTGCCCGAGATCGTGCCCAACATCCGCGCGGGTACCTGGCGCTACACGTGCAAGGCGGATGGGTCGGACCTGCGGGAGGAGGCCGACGACTGGGGCGCCGAGGCCGACGCACGCGCCATCGTCGAGTCCCAGGCGCTGTCGATGCGGCTACGGTCGCACGGCCTCGTGCACAGTCCCGAGGGTTCGGACCTGCCGCCGCAGCCGCGCCGCATCTATCTCGTGGGCGGCGGCTCGCACAACCCGGCCATCGCGCGCGTCATCGGCGACGTGCTCGGCGGCGCCGACGGCGTCTACAAGCTCGACGTCGGCGGCAACGCGTGCGCCCTCGGGGGCGCCTACAAGGCCGTCTGGGCGCTCGAGCGGTCCAGCGCAGAGGAGTCCTTCGACGACCTCATCGGCCGCCGCTGGGACGAGGCCAGCGCCGTCCGCCGCGTCGAGGGCGCCGGCTTCCGCGACGGCGTGTTCCAGCGCTACGGCCACGCCCCGGCGGGCGTGCTCGGCGCCTTTGATGAGATGGAGCAGAGGATCCTTAAGGTCGCTAAGAACTAAGGAGTCGGGGGTCGGGCCGGACCGGATCAGGATCGGGATCAACAGGATCTACCGTTGCCCACCTACCTAGCCTCATCTAGACCTACTATATAGGTCTCAGTCTGGATAGAAAATCGTTAGGCTATTTATTAACTCCTGATTCGCGCCATGGCCGTGACGTCTGCGGATACCGCTACTTAGGAGAAATAGAGAGTGTTTCGCTATTGATCCATACATTCACGGCGTCTGGTGTCAGCTTGCTTATCGACGACTATTCCGTCAGATTGCTTACGTCTTTGGCCTGGGTGTTTACGTACCTACGTAATATTCGGGCCCCCTCTGCCCCTTCCAGTGTCTTGGATGCACCTTAGGCAAAATTCAGTCGGCGTCTACTGTGCGACTCGGTTACAGATATATGTACATATGTATGTACGTTGTAACTGTCCATCACTTTACATCGATCACAGCTGTACCTGCATTAACAGATCCCCCTCAACTGGGACGGCAGTTGAGGGGAGGGTCCGGGTGAGAGTAGCGGCACCCCGAGGGGACCGGTTCCTACCGTAGGTATTACGTAGGTACAGGTACCCACATCCTACCCAGGTACTTAGTATGTAGCATGGCTTAGCCGCGCTAGGCCCACGGAATCTTCGGTGTTCGACGTCACCGTAAGCCTCAGCCCATCCGTGCGAAGAACAGCTTACCTGTACCTGCATACAATGTACATTCTAGGTGCGGTAACCCTACCGGCAAGAACGGCTGGAGCGAATCCAGGACTCCCCGTCGAGTCTGTTTGTTGAGCTTGTTTGCCGAAAATATCCAGAACTGGATCAGACAAAGTTTCACATGCGTGTCGATGAAAACAGTATAGGTAAAAGGGAAAAAAAAAGTTTTAATTTTTCCTTTTGCTCTCCAGTTTTCCTATATCGAGCACAGGTTTTGCAGTGGTCTCAGGTATGAGCTCCTGTTGACGGAACAGGTACGGACTGATGGATAAGCTGTCAACCTGCCATAGAATAAGTCATTAGTCGCAAAACAAGGGGGCTCCTTTAATCGGCGGCATGATATTGGGTCCAGTGTCGTATCTGGACTGCATCGTCTTCTGCCTCTTCCTCGCGCCGCAGCTGTTGATTCACGTTGGCCTCTTCAAGACAGTGTCCGTCGTGCTATGGTGCCTGCCGTTTCTATGTGAGTTCGCTGCTGCTGCGTCCCGGGTCGGCCCATACATCGACCTGCATCCCGTACCTATCGACCAAGAGGCCAGGAACCGAGGGACTAGGCTTGCTGATAGATTCCGACCAGTAATCAAATTACCCTACGAGTTCATCCGCGAGCGATTCTTGGTCGGCCGTAATGACCAGACGCCCTTCGTGCGGAAGGCGACGCCATTCGAGGACTTCGTCATCCGCTGCGTGCGCTACGCATTCGCCAACGTACCGCCCGAGATCGGCCGCGTCTTCTTCACGAAGCCCGTTGCCCTGCCGTTCCTTAGGTTTCGGATGCTGCGCCACGGCTACCTGAGGTGTCCGGTCCGCTGGGATGAGTACACTACTGTAAGTCAACCACTGTCCGGACGGAACTATGGCGTGGGTGCTCATTAGCCTCGAACTATAGGCACGTTTCAAGGGCATATGGATAAGAAAAGATGCCTCAGAGAAGCCCGATATCTGTGTGTTTTATGCACATGGTAAGGTGGATTCTCACAAAAAGATTCGATTTTCACTCCTTCGAATAGGCGCTGACAGTGCGATAAAGGAGGCGGATTCTCGATGGGCTCCTGCTTCTTCTATCTCGAGTTTTTGCTGACTTGGGCCAGCCTGCTGACCGAGGCCGGCTACCGCAACCCAGCAATATTTGCGTTAGACTATACCCTAGTCCCCGACGGTAGCTTTCCTACGCAGTTGGAGGAGGCCATTGCAAGCTACGAGCATGTACTCTCGATGGTAGGAGACTCATCCAGAATATGTCTCAGCGGTGACTCGGCCGGTGCAACTATCATGCTTAGCCTGTTGCTTCATCTATCCAACCTGAGCCGCCATTCGGAGCAAATGAATGGACTGGGTTCGCGGCGTCTTCCGAAACCGGGAATGGCGGCGCTCATATCCCCTTGGATAACGCTGGTCTCCAATAAACACCGCAATACGGCAAGCGACTATCTTAATGCGGATAGCCTGCATCAGTACGCGCGTCAATATTCCGGCGGTAGAGTTGCAGTAGATGACCCTCTAGTATCGCCGGGGAACTGCAGGGACGCATCATGGTGGAGGTATGCATGTCCCGCCCATGGCATACACGTAGCATACGGCGCCGAGGAGATTTTGTCGGGCGATGTACAGGACTTT
Organism: Monosporascus sp. mg162; assembly: GCA_004155945.1. NCBI lineage: Eukaryota > Fungi > Ascomycota > Sordariomycetes > Xylariales > Monosporascus > Monosporascus sp. mg162. The sequence continues at coordinate 4,451 of QJNY01000379.1, forward strand.
GTCAAGTTTTTGGAGGCAAATGATATCAAGGTTAGCAGTAGGAGGGAGGTAGGAGACATTCATGCCTGGCCTGTCGCTTGTCTGTTCCTTAGCACCGCTCCAGAGGAAAGAAAGAGAGGCTTGAAGGACTTGATCTCTCACATTAGAGAGCAGATATAGACATATATAGAAGTGGACCACTCGGTCAAGCGCCCACCAGACGGCTGCTGCTTCGCGGTATTGCCATGTCAGATTAGATCAAGTAATGCCTTCATCGATCGACACAGCAGTGGAGGAACCATAGTACATGAGTACTCGGCTTCTGAACTGCTGATAGCTGTTGGTCTCCGACAAGCTCTTTGTGACTTATCATCATCCATGACACCGACGCATAAGATGGATAGATTCGGACGAAGCTTGGATGAGTCAGAGAGAAGCAGCCGTAGAGTCTCAATGCTCAAAGTCTGACTTGCGTACAGGTCTAGTTTGAATGCGACATGAACGCGACACTAGTCGCGTCGATCAAGCACGTGGGAAATGAAGGTGTCTGGTTAGGTAGTACTGCTTCTGAGGCGATGTTTGGTCAGCGGCAGCTACATGAGTTATAGTAAGGCTGAGCTGCGTCCCGGACCAAAGTCGACCTTGAACACAAAAATAGCTAACGTAGGTTAACCTGTTATGAACTTCACGTGAACCCGAGGCGAGAACCCGCGTGACGTGATACGAAAAACTAATTTTGTTCTGGGTCTTGTAAACGGCGAGACAGGAGAGTTTTAAAACCCCCAACCGAGGAAAATCAGAATGTCTTGAACGATCCCAGAACAATATTGACAACCTGAAAATGGATTAGCAAATAAGGCTGCCAGGGCCGAGGCTGCGACTGTGGCTGTGACTACGAAGTGACGGAATCGCGTACTTACTGCTGCTCTATGCAGGCAGAGATGTGTGTGTCTGTCATCAACAGCAATCCTGCGTGCGGTGACTGATGGCCGAACGATCCACTTGACGAACGGAATAGGGAGTCTGCATGAGGTTGTGGCGGTATCTATCGCAATACAAAGAAACTACTAGGAACCCCTGCTACTGCATGTTACTTGATTTTCCTATCTTGCTTACTGGGTACTTGCGAATATAAAACAGCGCTCTTCGCCGCCGCCCGTGCTCTGCAGCTTGGTTTGACATTTGGAGCAGACACAATAAGAGACACTCGAGCCCGGCTTACCTAACCTACAACGGCCTAAACCCGTCCCCTAAAATACCGGCCTACTCATTAGCAAATCATAGCCCGCCCTACACCGAACAGCTGACAGCTCCCCCCGGAACCCCCGTTGTCGAGTTCCACTTGAGCTTTCCCAGTTCCCAGTCAGCAAAATCCTCGACCATCCGTGTACATTAAATTAGTCGTCACCTGCCACACTTTCTTCTCATTCAACGCAGCCACATCCCACTTTCACCATCCTAGGGGACTGTTTGCCCGGGATTTTCTTTTGCCTTCGATTCAGAACCTTGCAAGCGGCCTCATTCCATCGACCAGGCACCAGACTTTGAAAAACGAAGACGACCGAGCACCAATCATTGGTCCGTTACGCTGGGTTGAGCTAGGTAGGTACATATACACTACATGACATTTGGCCCTAGAATACAATAAGAAGGCATAACCTGACAAGCAGCCGTGGTTAGCCGTTGTTATAAGGTTGCTTCCCGCTACCTTAAAACCATCTCAACATACACGTATCCAAATTCACCTGTTGTCTTCTATACTAGGTACTTACATAGAGGTGCCCATGAGACTCCGGCTTGTATTGTAACCCAGACTCACAGCCCAAGTCGATTTCATGCTTCAGGTTGCATGAGCCTTGAGCTAAATCAAGTCTCATCGTCATTGGCTTCTGCAATCCCATCTGTACCGGTATATATATACCCAACATCTGTACTGTACGGTGTGTGCCCAGAGCCTCAATCGCACATACCTACTGTATATGACTGCAGGCTTTTTTGCATGGTCCAAGTCAGTCCCCAGACAGACGCAAAACGCAGGTCCAAGCCAAGGTCCTCTTATAATAAAGAGCACTTCAAGGTTGTTGTCGACTATCGAGACCTGCATTAGCCCCTCCATCCGATAGAGAACCCCTGCACTCGAGTTCCCCCCTCCCCCTCCACGACGAACAAAGGCAGAAAAAGGCAAACTCTCTGACACCGTGCTGTCTTTGTTGAACCAGCCACACAGAAACATTTCGGGAGGAACCTAAACGCTTGTTTACGGTCTCGTCATAAACCTAGGAGGGAAACATAGGGGGGCAATCTGGCATCTTAGCTGCACTGCCGTTTGCGCCGGAACCAAAACCATGTCAACTGGAGATGATACATATGCGCCAAGGTCGCCCGACCTCTCTTTCTTAGCAGCCGGATCCGACATCCCTTCCAACGTTAATAGCTCCGAGCGCCCACAAATACCACCACCGGTCAATCTCTACTACCACAAAGCCACTGAAGACGACTCACCAGGTGCTACCAAGCATGCCAAGCCCCAGCTCCACCATACTTCTCAATTAGGATATCACCCTCAATCACCACCACTACCACTAGTACAAGCACAGGCACAACCGACATCAGCAGGAGCTGGCTTTGGATTTAATAGCAACCAGCACCACCAGCAGCACCACCAGCAGCACCACCAATTCACTCAATATTCTTCTAATCCATATCCACCTCACCAGCCAACTGTTCAACAGCCTGGCCCGGGATCGTATCCGCAACAACAGCAGAGTGCTGCACTACCTATCTACGGAACTTTCTCACAAGAACAGAGTGTCCCCGGACCGTACTACCCACCTTTTTCTGCGCCGACATCAGCAACTGCTCATTATCAGACGTCGCAAACGCAATTAGCAAACTCTCTTTATCCGCCAGCTGGCGTAGATCAGTATTCTCACGCGCAGCCAAGTATATTAGGTCTTTCGGTGTCGCAAACGCCAGTGGGACAAGGTCTTCATTCCTCGACGACACTAGAAACATTACAATACGACAGCCACCGACAAGCTCGAACCTCGCATTCTGCAAGCGCCATGCCGCCGCGAAAAGCCGCACAAGTGGCGGCGAAGCAGCCAGACGTCATGCCTTCGCCGGTCAAGACGAAATTCCCTACCGCCCGTATCAAGAGGATAATGCAGGCGGACGAAGAGGTCGGGAAGGTCGCCCAGCAGACGCCAATCGCCGTCGGCAAGGCGCTCGAACTCTTCATGGTACAGCTCGTGACTAAGAGCGCGGAGGTGGCCCGGGAGAAGAATTCGAAGAGGATAACGGCACAGATGCTCAAGCAGGCGGTGGAATCAGCTAATGAATGGGACTTCCTGCAAGACATAGTAGCCAAAGTGAGTGAGAAGGAAGAGTCATCCAAGAGCGCCGCCGGCAGGGCCCGGCCAGAGAGCGACAGCGACGAGGAGGCGGATGCGGGAGAACCTAAAAAGAAGGGAAGGGGTGGTCGTAAAAAGAAAGTGCCGGCATGAGTTTCTAACCGGGGAGTTGCTTGGACGAGCTGGGCTCTTCACATCCCTGACGATAAGATGAGCTATGGAATATGAACGGAATGTTTGGGCCTGCCCGGCGTTTAAGCGTGAAAGGCACACCATACATTGGCGTTGGTGGTGGCGCTTGGCGATCTCCATCCCTTCGCGAGGGGAGCTTCGATGTGCAGTCTGCATTTGGCCACATTCTTAGTACTTGAGTAGCCACACAAAGAGAGGCCCCGAGGTACGTGGCAGCTGCATATAGAATCATGCAGGTGCTTGCTACATTAATTGCATGTACAAGGTGCGATGCATAGCCTGCTCCTCCGCCTTCTTGTTCAGAAGACCACCGTCGCTTTGGTATGGGAACTGGAGCCTGCAATCTGCTTGAGTTAAAGGTGTATTCTTGCGATATTGCCTCTCCGCTTTGTAGACCTAACTGCGTAAACTACTGCGTAGGTGCATACGTACATCATATACACGCACACACACACACACATATATATATATATATATATATATATATACACGTACTATAGACGATGCGAGTGCCCCGCATCAGGTTAAAAAGCTCCTGAAGGTATATATGGATGTAAATAGTCTACGCAGGTTAAGAGTTAAACGCTGGATATGGCATATAAGCATATTGCTCGAAGGGCAGAAATGGTCTAAATCCCCTAGCTAGAGAGAATCCCGAGTTAGGAAAAATAACTTCAAATTTTGACGGGATGAGAGATACTCTTAAGGTCCTGCTGATCGAACACTCCATGTAGTGCATACACCCCTGTTGGTGAAAGACACGAGAGTACAGCACAGGACAGCACTGTCCCTGCAACTGTCCCCACAACTTGCAGTTCAATACCCCTTTCCACCGAACGCCTATTCCATTAAGACATCCTTGCCCACTTGAAAAACCAATCAACTAATCAAGCCTTTTTAAGTCTCCTTATTATTTTAGTAAAGCACCTTAATTTTTAGTTCACTCTATACGAAGTGCCAGTAGGCGGCGATTACCCATTAAAGCGGGATGTCGGCAAGCCCCAAGCGCGGCCGAGGCCCAGAAAAGGACAATGGATGGTCACCTTGAGTGGTCAATCAATTTTCCATATCGGGAATTGATGGATGGGGCCTCGTAGCGACTGGACAAGATCGCTTATTACTATGCCGACAAGCTTTAACGAGCTATTTGAACACCTTTACAATATCTTCATAGTCCCTATCGCGCCTTGTACATACATACATGAGTAAGGTCATACACATACACGGAACGACGAATCCATCTGATCTGATACGAGAAACTGTTGGGCGTGCTCTCTCATCGGCGGCCATGATAGAGGCTTTCCCTAATTGGTCCAGTTGATGTTCGAAGACCGAGGAGGCATCGCGCCTCTCATGATTCCTCTACTATTCTCGTGACGACACTTCGATAATGTCGTGGGAACTGCTCCAGCGCTTCCTCGAGAGTGATGTCTTCAACCAGAACCCTTTCCTTTCCGTCTCATATCTGTCGTACGTATTTCCCCTCCTTGGTCCCAAGCTGCGAGCTCGAGATTTTTGGCCCCCGGCATTATGCTAACCTTCTTGTTCTTCTACATTACAGACGATATGCAGACCATGTCGGAATCCACTATGTATTATGCTCGAAGCTCCGGCAGTTCCCCTACGAGGATATCGAATTCTTCCTTCCCCAGCTATGTCATCTTATAATCAGCGTCGATAATGAGTCAATGGCTCTGGAGGAATTTTTGTTGGATCTGTGCGAGGAATCTGTCACCGCAGCATTACTGGTCTGTACATTGCGCACGTGCAAAAAGGAATACTCGGACGTGGTTGCTAAACAGACGGTAGACTTTTTGGCTCTTCCAAACCTACTTACACGACCTCGCTTCGACGCCGCAAGCGAAAGCATTCAAGACCTGCCGGAGAGTTTACAATAAAGTCCAGCACGTCGTATTCGGGCTCTCGGACGCGAGACAGGACAAGATCAAGGAGAACATTCTCCCAGTCACCGTCCTTGCCAGTTTTGCGCTGGCCAGTATTGGTCTTCCTATCCTGTCACAATGGGCTGGTCCCCTGGCTGTCGCCCAGGCCAGGAAGGCGATACCTTCGGAGGACGTCATTTCCGAAACGAACACGCCTTCCAAGGTCACAAGAAGCCAGACAGTTACCGGGACTACTACGAGGTCGCGCCGGGCTAGGGAGGGGCACCAGGAGGCGAGCACGTCAGATGCGCCAGCCTCTGCACAACTGCCAGTCAAACCGCCGCACAGCCCCTTTCCAAGGACGCCGAGAACGCCATCGTCCGAGCCGGGTCCCCAGGCCGTGCATGAAACGCGAAAGCCGAGCGGCATTGGTAACCGGCTGTTGGATGCTCAGCTAAGTTCCACTTCTCTGCCTCTGCCCGAAATGAGAGACATGAGATCGCCCCGGGTAGTGACGGGGCCGCCGACGCCGCTTTCCGCCGGTCCGGCCCGCCCCGTTGACGCCATCTCCCGCAGACATTCCCACCACGTGAAGTCGATCGTAGGCCAGGCGGAGATGACTTCGGCGCAGAAGGGGAGGCTGTTGCGACAGAACTACTTCCGTTGCCAGACAGCATTCCTGACCGCGCTCGAGGACATATCCAACCGACTTGTCATCGTGCCTAAGCCCGCTCGACTCAGCGCCCTGAGAGCTGAGCTGGCTCTGGTCGCCAGAGACCTGCCCGCTGAGATTGACATTCCAGTGATATGTCCGCCTTCACTTGTAGACGGCTTGCCTTCAAAAAGCCGACATCATCGTATTGTGAGAATCAACCCGGCGGAAGCTACCGTTCTTAACAGCGCGGAAAAAGTGCCGTATCTACTGATGGTTGAGATACTCCGTGACGACTTCACTTTCGACCCGGACTCCGTCGATAACCAAAGGCTTGTAACTACTCTACTGGCGGAGCAAGGATCTCGCAAGCGGATCTTCGACCTGTCGGAAGCTGAGCGTTTGCCAACTAACGATCCAGCGACGGAGTCAACCGTAACCGAGGAACCCGATAGCGTCTTTGAGCCTACATCTGGCGACCTGGGAAGTTCTCCGATGCTGCGACCATTTGATGATGACGATGAGGCCGGGGCCAAGAAGAACGGGAAGATAAAAAATCACGCGACCCGCTCGGTCAACGCCCCCGGTATAAGTCTATCCGATTCGAATACGCCGAGGACGTCGGGAACGTCTACTTCAGGGTCCAATAGCCCAAGTCCATTCAGAAGGGTGATGACAGTGCCGAATCCACGGAATACATCTGTTGATCAGCCGGATTTCTCAGCTCTCGCGACCCATATGCGGACTGCATCCCAGATGCTAGCTCAATTGGAAGCGACGAGTGGTAAACGGCCAAAGCATGAGGTGGCTGCCATTAGGTCCAAGATTATCGCCAGTATGCAGAGCTTGGAGGAAAAGAGTTTTGATCTTGACGATGGCCAGGGGCCGACGTTCGACTTGATTATGGCCAAAACGGCGGCATCCTCGGTATCTGAGGGCACCAACGATCTCGACGACGACTTTGATGCGAGCAACGCAGCCGCGGGAGCAGCCAGGATGGAGAACGACGCAATGACCGGAGGCGTCCAGAGAAAAGGGGATCGGGATGATCCTAGCGCTGCCGTTTTTGGCGAGGCGTGGAACATGAAAAAGGAACGTATCCGGAAATCCTCCCCGTACGGGTGGATGAAGAACTGGGATCTCGTCAGTGTCATTGTCAAGACCGGGGCTGATCTGCGTCAAGAGGCCTTTGCTTGTCAGCTGATTCAGGTATGCGACAAGATTTGGGCCGACGCCGGGATTCCCGTCTGGGTGAAGGTCATGCGGATATTGGTCACTGGCGAATCTTCGGGGCTCGTCGAGACTATCACCAACGGTGTCTCGCTTCATTCTTTGAAGAGGAGTCTGACCATAGCGTCGATCGAATCGGGGGTCAACCCCCGGCGGCGGTTTGCGACTTTGAAGGACCACTGGGTCAAGACGTTCGGCAAGCCGGACAGCGAACCGTATAAGGCGGCTGTGGACGCTTTCAAGCGCTCCCTCGCGGCGTACAGCATGATATCGTACATTTTGCAGCTGAAGGACCGCCATAACGGCAATGTGCTCATCGACAACGAAGGACACATCATCCACATCGATTTCGGATTCATGCTTTCGAACTCGCCGGGTTCCGTCGGATTCGAGGCGGCGCCTTTCAAGCTGACGTACGAGTACGTCGACGTGCTGGGCGGGGTCGGGTCCCCCGAATTCGAGGACTACAAGAGATTGTGCAAGCAAGCGTTCCAGGGTAAGCGAGCTCGGAGGGAGGGATTGGGGTCTATCTAGGCTACCCACGTTTGCTTTGCTTCCTTTGGGCTAACTCATGTCGTATCGCAGCGCTACGCCGCTCCGCGGACAACATCATCGACCCCGTGCGCATGATGGGCCGGGAGTCAAACATGCCCTGCTTCTCGGCGGGCGTCGCGCAGGCGACCAACAACCTGCGCCAGCGCTTCCAGCTGCACCTGAGCGCCGACGAGGCTGAGAGCTTCGTCGAGACGGACCTCATTGCCAAGTCTCTCGGCAGCTACTACACGCGACTGTAAGTCGATAATGCCCCTTTCCTTCTTCACCCCCTTACCTAATACCATCCATCCACCACCTCCCCCATGGCATCTCCCCTACCTATCCAGTGGAAGTCGCGCATTCGACTAACGACCACCACACAGCTATGACACGTTCCAGTACCGGACCCAGGGTATATACTAGGCGATGCATACATACGTACGTGCATATATACATACGGACGATCGAAGACAAGGGGAGGAAGAAAGGCAGGCTACGGGTCTTTCCGAAAGGCACCTTTGGGTGGCGCGGAGAGCGAATGGCGATGGGGAGTGCGGGCAGGCGAGCAGGAAGGTAGGAGGTTGCCGTCGTCCTTATAGCATCCGAAACGAACTGGCATCTGGGCGGCGTTTTTTGCAAGGGCAGGGCAATAGAACGTCACGATTACTACTACTGCTGCTGCTACTAAACTAGGATAAATTCTCCAGAACCCCGAGTTGGAACCAACATATACAGATATGCGGCGTTGTTGTCGTTGCTCGGGTCGTCGTACGGGAGTAAAAGAGGCTGTCTCGCCCCTATCCCATGTGACGTGCGTGTACCCGAGTGGGATTGATGGGATGATAGGGAGTTGCGTACATGGGATCCGTGGGTATATATATACATATCAACGTCTGGGCTCGTTTTACCTAGGGCCCGGGTTCGTGCTTCTCTGTGTTGGGGGTTGGGCTGGAGGTCGCCGCCGCCGTCATTCTTGTCTTCCCCCGTCCCCGCCGCGGCGAAAGATGGCTGTCCCGGATATTGCTGTTGTGGAGGGTAGTCAGCCGTCGTCGGCGAAAATGCTATTGTGCTAGTCGTCATGGATGTCGCCGCCGTCGCCGCCGCCGCCGCCGCCTTCGACGTAGAGAACCATCGTAAACATTGTTGCCGCAGGGACCGTCGGTGTAAGGGTCTTGTCAAGGGGGGGTAGTTGTCATCGTCGGTTGATGGGTGGTCGTCGACTGTAACTGGTCTATCGTAGTGAGGATTGACTCGCCGTAGAAGTCATACATAGTCCTGGTATTCATGCCTGTCTGCTACAGCACACGAGTCGTCCCCATGGTACCATGGCTGCGTTTCGTCCCGTCGGTATTCATTGTTTTCCTGGTGGTCTTTCCTTGGCCGAGACGTGGGAAGTTGGGACTCTTTGGTAATGCGGCCCACCGGTTTCGTTTTCATACCCCGTCCGGGCAGAGGGGGGAAGCCGTCGAGTTGTGCCCTGCTGTAGATGCCGCCATCTCAAGTCTTGTCGTTCTGGACAACTCATATGGGGCGTGGTGGTTGTCGTATACCTTATCGTCGTCGAATACCTATGGACCGTTGATAGATGAATCCTAGGCATGACTCATATTATGAGTAGTCGCCGTCATAACCACATTTCATTATATATATTCGGGCTTTTCTACTACCTCGCTCTCATGTGGGTAGGTTTGAGTATGCTCTTTGATCTGCTTCACAAGCCGAACCCGCCACCCATAGTTGCTATACCTACCTCTCTGTTTATCTATGGCCTGGGTTTTATGTATTGTTGCCTCGTGATATGGCTTAGCTGCGGAGGGGGTTATTATTATAGGGGAAAGTTCGTAGGGGGCATCTAGTATTACCTACCTCATGCTCTTCACCCTCAACTGCCGTGCTTGCTAGGCTAGATCGTACCCCCTTTAAATGCTTCACCAGCCGCACCAGCCGCATTTGGCCAACCCATGGTGGCCTACTGGTATGGACGGGGGATCCCAAGCATCGCGTGTAGGTGCCAGGTGTCGAGCACTGTTTCCTGCGAGTAGACAGACCATAGAATCGCCAACCTTGTTTGCGCTCCTTCCCACTGTCGTAGCATGTTGTTAACGCAACCCACCCTCGTGAACAATAGATCCGCTTTTTCACTTGAAGTTCTCGTGAATTCACTTCTCCCCCCTACTTCAGTGACTTTCTTCACCTCTTCCCTCTTCTTGAGTGAATTTCTTCACCTCAATTCGTTCTTGACGGAGGTGCTTGGTTATTTTCACCATCCCCTACGCATACTTGATCACTTACTTTCTTCTCTTCCGTCAGCCATCTTGCACTGAAGTTATTGCGGTTGACTCTCTTCCGTATGTTTTCTGCGCCTCTTCGCATCTTCATAAATCCTTCCATATCTTCGCCAACTCATACTCACATATCACAATGCCGCCCTCACCTCAGCAACAGTCTTCCTCGGCGAGCCAGGAGCCCCTCCTAGCCAATCATGTGTCTACCGCTAAGCGGTACGGCAAACGTAGCTGGAACCAATTCGAGTTGGACGCCGTGCTAGCGCTGATTTGTAAGGGCCACCACACCAGGAGCCTGATCGTCTTTACAGACATGCTCAACATGGCTGTGAATGGTAACTTCGGTGAAGAGGAGGACATCCCCGTGGATGCTGTACGAGAGCTACTCGAGTTCCTCGAGGAGAGACACAAGGCAGCCAGTGAGTATTTCCCCTTTACTCCTTCTATTTCACCATGCTTTTTCTTTCCTCCTGCAGCCGTTCTCCCCGTCCCATGCCACTAGGCAGTTCCGAGTTTCTTGGGGGTTCCCGGTTACGGGTTATGTGAAAGCTCTGCTTTGACTAGAAAAGGAAGTAATCAGTGTCACTGACTCAGCAATCCAGTGCGTTTCATCGAGCGGCAGCCCGCCCCGTGCCGCCTTACGCGCCGCCAGAAGCTCGTCTTCGCCCGGGAGCTGCCCTTCGACGGGTCCCTCCAGGAATGGACCGTCGGAGGCCGGCGCGAGGCCGAGATGAAGGCCAAGCCCGAGCGCCTCAGACGCATGCGGACCCGCCGCCACAAGCCGGATCGGGATAATTGGGATATGGAGGGTGCCAGAAGTCGACGCGCTACTCGTGAGATGCGTATTTACGAGCACCAGGAACGCAGGGACAGGAGGATCCGTACGCCTGCTGCGAATGACGATGGGGCCCGTCCCGATCGCCTGCATCCGGACCGTAAGTTGAATATGAGATCCATGCCTCATCCTTTACTCTCTTCCTATCTGATAGACTAACCGCTCAATAGAAGGACCCAAGTCCACTGCGGAGGGTACCATCGTAGGAGAGCAACCCACAGAAACTGAGATGTGGTGCGATCAAGATCTCGTCCGCAGCCCCTATTACCGCAGTGGTGACGTACTCCCTCATCAGGAGCAGCAGGAACGGGATGAAGCAAGCGAGTATCGATTCAGCCCTGGTCCCGAGCTTGGATCAGAGCTGCAGCCTGCCACGACCTATGCTGATCCTGACTTCGATATGCCGTACTCTCAAATGGTTGAGCCTAGTTACTTTCTTGAGTCCGGCCTATACGCCTATGGCCGCTCTGAACTCGGCTATCCTCTGGACGAGGAATTTTTCCTTTAGGTGGACACGGAAGATTCTCCACGTGTGCTTTTGCAACGGCAACGTACGATCTATCGTCAGTCAGCCATTGGGGAGTCCTCTACGGAGCTTCGTAACCCCCTGATTCCCCTCAGCAATTGGTGTCGGCTCCCCTATAATTATTCTGAGAGCCGAGGCATCTTTATTCCATTGCCAGATCAGAGGGCGAACCAAAGAGGGAGCCTCGCCAGATTTTCACTCTCACATAACTATACCCCCATAGAGCAGCAATTACTGTCAGTTATCTCCGCCAGTCATGTCGACTGTGACCTGGAGACTCATACCGAGACAAGCAGAGAAAATCCGGTTCCATACTCAACAAAACCTAAGTAAATTCGACAGCCTCACTTTCGACGCTGCTCTCAACCGACCAAGAGTAGTGACCTTTCCTTTGCGGACTTTCCTTTTCATTGCAATATCCGGCCCCTCTATACGTGCTAGTCGCACTTACTCACGCTTACCTTCTACTACGACCACAAACTACGACGGTAACCGCCTCCTTTACGACGGCTACGGTACACGATTGGGAACCCCCTGCCCTTGCGGCGCTATCAGGGGTCGGGGTTTATAACTCGGATCTATGACTTTTATCACCCCCAAAGAATTCCCGCCCAAGCCGTCTCATCCGACTCCGCAACGCCCGGCTACCTACTGGACTGCGGGATGTGGGGGCGCCAGCGGCTGAGCTGACTACGTAGATTTCCCATCTCCGACCATGACCGCGGGAATCTCGGGAGAGGGGAAGATGAAGCTCTGCATTTTCTGGCCCGCCTCTACGTTGGGGTTTTGGTTGGGCGTTGTGTGCATCGGCGTGTATGTGCGTGACCTCCCCAGCGGAATGGAAGGCAGGATATATGCAACCCAACCAAAAACGGGAAATGAACAACGGCTAGTCCCGCATACCCTTGGAAGTCCGGTTCTGTATGTGCATGTGTGCATGTGTCTTTCCCATGCATATGCGTGCCCGTTCGTCTTTTCCTATCTCATGCGCGTGTATGTCGAGGCTTGGGACCGACTGGTTGACAGCAGGCTTGGCCGCAGACTTCTCTTCGCGTATCGATACAGGGAAGGGTATAGATTGGTATCTAGAATAGTAGATTTTCCTATCGTCTCCTACCAAATCGAAAAGCCCGCTTTCACGAACATCTCCTATTTCTGCCTCGCTTCGCCTTTCTCGCCTTACCTAATTTCGTGATGGTCCTACCTATTGGTTTGCTCGCCTGCCTTGTCTCGTCCAGCTCGCTTACGGGCTTGATCGGCCCAGATCACCCTCTCTTGTTTCTTCTTTTTATCTCCTCGCCACCTAATTACACAGGCACGGACACATAGACACATAATATATGCACATGTGCCCGCGGGTATCAGGAGATGTTGCGTGATTGTGTTACGAGAAAGAGACGGGGGTCAGGGCCGGGGCTACCCTCGAGACGCTCGATAACCCCACGCCACGTTACCGCTACACTGCCTTGCCTGCCTGCCTGCCCATGTGATTGCGTGCTTTCACGCATGCCACAATATGAGATGGGATGGCGGATCGGATGGGACGGGATGGGAGGGAAGGAACGGTCCTTGACTGAGTGAGTAAGTCCAAGAGAGAGCGGGGGTGAAGCAGGAGGAAGTACAGCACGCTGCTGCTGCTGTATGACTTTCCACGACGGCAGCGCAGACGGCGCCAACAGCACCACCGCCATTATCAGACGAAACAGGACATGCCCCCGGGCTGCTGCTAGCTGACTTCGCTCATTTACCACATATCTGCCGAGTCGGTGGCGCCACTGGGGCGGCTGGCCCCGTCTGAATCGACCCGGGGTGCCCATTCGGCGTGTCGTCACACCTAGCTAACCAATGGTACGAGTAAAATAAGGAGGACCAGCCAATGGGCGAGGGGAGAAAAAAAGAAAGAAAGAGAGAAAGAAAGGAGGAGGTTGAGAAAGGCTGACTGATTTACCCCAACACTCGTTTCTCTCTTCTCTCTCTCTCCCTCTTTCACTTCTGCTACACACGGGGGGCCAAAGCCAGATGCAGGAAAACGGGCAGTAAAGAGCTTGCTGCTTACTTGCACGTTCTCCGTAGCATCGACGTCGTGCTACCAACCCTTCCCGCGGGATTCCGGCGCCATCTGGCGGTCTCTTGCGTACCTATGCAGTAATGAATAGGTTTGCCTCCCCGCCCCTTTCTGGGGCGTGCTAAGGTAGTTTTATTGGTTATGTCTTAAGCATGGCTTGATGAAATAAAATTACTAAAGAGGTAGAAGATAATCGCCTCCCCCCGCCCCCTTTCCCAATAAATAAAAAAGAACTGAAAATTTGAGATGCATGATTGGGCGAACGGTAATTAAAACATAAATTGGCTTTTTTTCCGATTGGGTCAATTAGACAATTTCTAATTTGCTACAGCTGACTTTCCCATATTCCTTTTCCAGGCGCACACTCTGGATCTTTGCCCTTTCCCGCTTACCATTGCTCAGCACCTTACAGGCTGAGCCGCCCGACGCGTAAAAAAGACCGGTTTATGAATAGAAATGGAGAAGGAAAAGGGGGAAAGGAAACGAAGAAATAAACGAAAAGGAAACCAAAACGAAAACTCCGGCTAGATGGAAAGAGAAAACTTGTCATCATAGCTTATAACTCGCTCCATAACCCGCTACCGGGCCTTTCTCCCTGTAGATGAAGAAATGATACCGACGGTCACCGCCAGAAAGGAAATGAGGAAAAATATGTATTTGTCCGTAGTGGCCGTGCATGTCAAAGGACACCTCCGATTTAGCGGTAGCCGTCGAGAGAAGATGGAAAAAAAGTCCTGAAGGACGAACTGGTGACACGAGACGCAATTGATAGAGAGCAATAAAATGAGCAGCCGGTGACCTTGGCTGCATGTGGATAGAACGACCGCAGGAAACCAAGCAAAGTATTCGGCCAATCACCTGCGATGCGACGTTCTTCCCTTCCATTGGGGGCCTTCTTTCCATCCTCCCATTCACCCAGCCGTAGTTCACTCTATCCATCTTCTACGGCAGCCTAACGATAACGCGTTTTCACCCTGGAAAAAAGGACGACCAAGAAGAATTGCGCGAAGTGCGCCGGGATCGTCTTGGCGAGATGCCGCAGAACCCGAAGAAAATGAGGCTCTTGCAGCTGTGCTGAGCTGCCAAACCCGAGAAGGGGGGGTGGTGGTGAATGGATGTTGGACGGGTAAGATGTTTGCTGACTGATTGACGGACTTAACGGGCGGACAAAATGAGCGACGCGGCGTGACAGTAAGACCAATTGGGCCAGAGTAATTTTGCGTATCGCCCTTTCCTCCATTCTGAATCTTTTCTTTGCGTTTTTTCACCGCTCTTGCCGGCCATTGCTGTTGGTGGGATCCACACCGCTATTCTGAAGGCGACTCAGCTCGTAAGCTGCTGGTGAGCCGGTGAAGTAGGCAGCAGAGAGAAATATTATGCGCCCCCCTTTTCGGTCGGCTTGGCGCCCAGAAGCCTCTGTCGAGCCGCTTGATTGGAAGCCAGTCGCCTTACAGGAACTCGACGTACAGCCTTTGCCCGAGATCTGCAGCCACCGGTGCCTCTCATCTCTCATGCATTCATCCCCGTGATCCCTTCTCCTCCCCTGCCTATTAGGCAAGTTGCTGCTGTAGCACGGCCATCCCGGGCCCAGGACCACCAGCAGCAGCAGTAGAAGCAGGGCACACGGGAGAATCAACGGCGATTTCGAAGCTGGGGATCGAGCCGTTGGACATGACAGTGAACAGCTTGGTGAGGTCGTCGCCGCGGTACGTGGTCATGTCGTAGAACTCGCGACCGAACAGGGCCTGGCGGACGACGGCGCGCAGGTGGATCGTCGACGACGCCGGAGCATTGCCTCCTCCCGTGGCGGCGGTGGCTCCTCCACCCATGCCCACGCTCGGTGGTGAGGATGAGGATGATGGCTGATGATGAGGCTCGAAGGCGGACGCATGCGTCCGAACGTATGCCAGCGCCGCCTCTTTCAGCGCACTGATGCTGGGTCGCACGTGTTCCAGGACGCGCTGTTCGCCCCGGCCTAGCCAGAGGATGGTGAGGCGGACGTCGAAGAGACCAGTAGAAGCATGGGCGTCATCTCCTCCGGAGGGTGAATGAACCGGTCCGCCCACGATGGGAGGATGCAGAGATGACGGGTACTGCGGGGCTGCTCCACTTGGGTGATGAAGCTGATGCGCATGGTGGTGGGTCGAACCGTTGGAAGGTCCTGCCATGGGCAAGCGTTGACCGTGTAGGAAGTGCAGCTGTTGCTGTGAGTGGTTCGTCGCTGGCGGCGGTGGCATGGGAACGCGAGCGACGGCGCTTGGAGGCGGCGGCATCATTAGTGGACCCCCACGCATCGACGTGTGCACTGGAGGAGGACCCTGCCATCCAGGAGGCGGTGGGGGCGCGCGGCAGCCGGGCGGCGAGGCCCTGCTGATGGGACCGTTCACCGTTCGCCCTGGGTGTCCTGGGGGATACCGAGGGGGCAGGTGATGCTGGTGGGTTGCGTCGACCTCGTCGTCCGATTCGTCCTCCTCAAGGTCACGCTTCGATGAGCAGCGGTGATCCCGCGCGGAGGGAAGCCTAGGATCCGCGGATATGCCCGATTTGCGGCTCTTCGTCGTGAAATTTCTGCAGGACGGTTGCTTGGACAGGCAATCTCTGTGGCCTGCGTGATTCTCCTTATCAGGGGACAAGGCGGTGGGCTTGGCAATCTCGTCCTCTGAGCTGTCGCAGTCGGAGAATGCGGCGGTCGAGGACTCCGATCGCCCTGACACCGCTGATGCAGTGTCATCGTCGCTGTCGAGCTTGGTTTTCTTGATGTCAGGCGGGTTGGAGAAGCCGTTTGTAACAACGTAATGGTGGACAGCCTCGCATGACTTCGTGAATAGGGATTCAAAGGCCTTTTGCATCGTCTCGACGAAATCTGACGAGACCAGGGGTTCCCGTAAGTCATCCTTCGAGCGTAGAACATAGGCCTTGTATTCCCCCCTGAGGTTTCTCTGTGTGACTACGGATATGGAATCATCTTTGGCGGAGATGAACTCGCAATTGTCTACGCGCGCGTTAGAAACGTATTTGGTAAAATGCTGCGCAAGGTGGGAGGAGGGACTTGCCGATTATTTGATTTCGATAGAAATTCATCGTGACAGGTGGTGCCATGATAAGATCCGGGGTGGTCTGATCCCCAAGAACGACTGAAGGAAAAAGGGTTTCCAAACGCAACACCATGGGGAAGCCCGGTGTGAAAGGGCCTTACCGTTGGAGATAGAATAGCGAGACGACCAACGGCAGTTTATATACATGTAGCCAGGCCGGTAGTGACACAATAGCGTCCTAGACTCACATGCGCCGCTCTCAAGCAGCGGGCAGCATTCATCACGCAACACGCCACGCAGATGAGGGGGAAACCAACAGGGGCGCATGTCTTAACCACTATCGGTTTGGGACGTCCGTACTCGGGTTACCACCGCAGACAAGGCACCTTACCCTACCATTAGCAAGAAGCGGTGATCATGTCTAATGAGAGAGGGCGCGGCGATTGCCTTTGGGAAGGATCCCATCGCCTGGGCAGTGACCGTATATCCCGGCTTCTTGGTCTAACATCCTAGTCCGCAAGACATACCACAAGGCGTAGGGTCGATCTCAACATGGACAAAGTCCCAAGGGAACTTTTGGTTTCTGAGCCGAATTGGCTAGCTGCATGAAAGCGGTATCACGACTGTAGGCGGGCACAGGGTGTGATCCGACGCCCCCGGTTTCTTTTGCGGCGCCTCCAAAGATCACAACTGTATCTATCGCCGGGGGGTGCCCCCCCCCCCCAAAAAAAAAATACTCTGATCCCCGTTGACCCTGTAGGCAAGTAGTGAGTTAAAGAGACGAAAGAATCGCCCAGAGCCTTTAAACGTAAAGTGAAGCGATTACTCTGGTATTCTGTGTCAATCACTACTCGAAGGAGAGGCTCTACAGGGCTTGAGGCGAGCCCAGGGCTAAGTGTCGAGCTAATAAGGAGGACCAATCAAGCATTATAGGCGACGATGTCGAGGACATATCGGGCTTCTTGGAACTGGGGATTCGTTCGGAAGTCGGCCTTACGAAGAAATACCACCGCAACCGGGGTGTCGTTACCGCAGTACAGATATTGCTTCCGGGGAAACTGTCCGCTATGAATCCTAGAGGTCGCCTCCGACTTTGATGCGGGACAAAGGGAGGGATTCGAACAATGTGGATAGCCGCGTGAAAATAATATGTACGGCTCCGGTGGAGGCTGGTACACATTTGAATTACAGTGCCAGTCGCAGCGGACCCGCGTGGTTAAATAGGTTTGTATGTCGCAGTCTGCAGGCAGTCCGAACTGGAACTGGTATACTTAATGTTGTCTAGTGCCAACGCCACGTTGGGGCTGGACGGCGTTGCAAAGTGATCCTTCAAAGCTGTCAGTATCTTGCGCAGTCAATTCTTCTTACCTTGCAAGAATAACAGCCCAGCCAGCCAACCAGATGGGCAGCTCGACGGTGATTTCCTGTTAGATTTGTGGGCGGGGATCACGGCCACGTTTTGAAGCTACGAATGATCTGATATTTTCAGCTGGACCATGTTGTTCACTGCACGCCAGGACGAAGTATTTGCGAAGCCACAATCCCTGCGCGGGCAGGACAACGGATGCTACGGACGGAAAGGATCGGCAGGCTGCCAACGAGGATCATCCTGTTTGTGGCACGCCTAGCAACATCAACTGAAGCTCGCACAACTGGGTACGAGGCGAACGTACTCGCAGCAATTAGATTCAATAGTCGGTTGGCCACGACGCAAGAGAACACGACGTGTCCCACGATCCGATAATATGGTCCAGTCGTCCCTCGCTGCTTCGTCCGTGGAATCCCTACAGAGCAAACAATAAATGTCCCAACGAATATTGCCCAACGTGAGGCGGACTCAACTCCTCCGCCGAGTCCACTTTATCCAACGACGTGAAGCCTTTCGAGTCGCGACTTGACAGCCTCTACCAGGGCTGTCTCCCGCTCGAGTAACCCTTTCACTTGGTTGATCTTTGCTCTTCTGAGGTCCGACGGTATGCGCAGGTCGGTCGATGAAGATCCTAAACTCTCGTCGTCCTCATCACCCGTGGTTTCGCCCAGCTTCTTCGCCTCCTCCACCAGGTCTTCTCGTAACCGCTTGACCTCTTCGTATCGCTTCAGAGTCTGTTTCAAGCGGGCGGGCCCATCCTCCGGCGCCCCGGTCGCGAGTATGCTGACTTCCATCGCCTTCACTTCGTTGATCCACGATCGCTCCTTATTGCTTAGCTCTTGGTTAGTAGCCTTCGTGACTGTCTTCCGCATCTTTTCCAATCGTTGACTGAGCGCCTCGCCTCTCTCCTTGGCTTTCTGGAGACGCCTCTCGAAGGCGGCGTTGCTTGATTCTGGCCCTTCGCCGTCGTCCTGATCCTCTCCCGTGACCGCCTCAACTCTCGCCTTGACCTCGTTCGCTTTGGTGATTTGTTGCATAAGTTCCGTCTGCAGCTTCTCGCACCGGCGGAATAGCTCGGATGCGGCCAGGCCTAGTCTATGTGTCTCTTCGCTAAGAATCTTATGTGCGTCTGTAAAAACCTGTAGTGTCAACGGGGAGAGCCTAACTTCCTGGTTGACAACCGTCTTGTGCCGACTGGTGCGGAGTTGTTCCAACATCGCCGGGAGGGCTGAATCCTCGTCGAACGTATGTGATGGCTGGAAAACCGGGCGAGGTTCGTAGAAGTCCAACGGCTGCACTTCTGCATCCTTGTCGAACGTAGGCGAGACAGAGCGGGTGGGTTCGAAGTCATCATCTGGTGTCTCGAAAACCATTGCGACTGGCTCAAATGGAGTCGCAGATAACAAGAAATAGCCAAGATCAGGATCCCGGATGGCAACAACAGCAGCCAGGGGCAGATGAGAATCGCCCTGGGCGGGATTTGTGTAAAGTCTTTCTCGGGTCGACCCCTGCCCGTTCACCAAGAGGTCGATCCTAAAATCGGACCCTGCCTGCGATTCGCCCTGAAGCTCACCCTCAAGGCGGAACACCCAGGGTGCCAAGGATATGTATGTGATACTAGTGGGATGAGTGACGAAGAATGAATACCGGGAAGTAACGTCTGGGCTAATCATCGGCCACCGTTCTTCTGCACTTTCAAGCGACGTCAACACGTCTAGGCTCTGGAACGTTAGGAGAGTGGGCGGTTCGGTCGTTGCTGCTAGGCGCCCGAGGGTTTTCAACTTATTCCGAGGAGGTAGCCACTGGGCTTGGGCGCCGTTAAGGTCCAGGCATATGCGCAGCTGACCACTTGACGAAAGCAGGCATACGATAGAAAGCGACAAGCCCTCCCGCTCGACGTCCTCCACCTCGAGTTCCTCCTCCTCGCCCAGCATCAACTCCTCCGTATCCAACTTCTCGCCAATGACGAAGATATCTGTCAACTCCAAGTCAAGATCGTCCTCGCTCTCAGGGCTCAGCTCTAGGTCGAAGGGCCCTTGTAGTCGCGGTACAGCTCCTGGTTTCGTAGGGCGCAGATATATCTCCGTAGGAGGCTCCCCCGGGGGTCCCTCGATGACCTTGGGCTCCTGATTGTCAAGGTCTGACATCCAGTCTAGTTGTTGCTGCGCTAACAGCTTTGCCGGTTCAGACACATGCGGGTCATTTTCGACGGCGGCTAAGTTGCCGACAATGGATATCGAGAGCGAGGGGATCAAGGTGGGCGGCGGAGCCCATTGCGTGGGTAGCAATGGGCAAAGTGCGTAGACGTCGCCTTCCCTCATGGCTATCCACAGCGTCATCGGGGACCAGCCTCCAGAACCCCTTCCCCCAAAGCAGGCAGCGGCGACTTCCATCTCGAACGAGTCGGGCGAGAAACCCTTGTTTGTGACAGCGGTCGATGCCGCGAAATTTTGATCTAGGGATGTACCATCTGCGAGCTTCTTCAAGTCAATGGTAAGGGAAGCCGAATCGAAAGACCATCGGTCGTTCTGGGAGAGCTCCCAGACCCTGACGACAGCATCTTTGGTGATGGTGACCAGAGCAGAGCCATTAACACCAAGAGGATGCCACAGCGCCGAGGCGATAGGTGCGCGATCGACTACATGCGTGGTTGGGCCCAACGTCCAGGATTTTGGTTTTATGACATCAAGGCTGGGTGCCGTGAGGTGGGTGGAGTCTGGCAAGAGGATGACACGAACGGTGTGAGTGGTCACGATGGCCATAAAATTGGCGTAGGGTGATATGATAAGCTGCCGGATGTCACAGCCGATAGGCGTCTTGATGGTCTACAGCGAGGTTAGCAGTCACAAAAAACGATAATCGGATGTTCCATACTGACTCGAAAGTCTTCGGCGAAACCGTTCTCGATGGACTCTTTCAGAATTCCATCGTCTCCCAGTTCCGAGGAGTCCTCGCGCTTGATGCGAGTGCCATCGAGGCCCTGGGTTCCCTTCTCTTGCCACCTCTCCTTCAGATAAACGAGATCTGCCCATCTGATTTCCTTCCCAACAGCAATGAATACCTCGGTGCCGCGGCGAGCGATAGTCCTGTGTGATCCTGAAGCTGCGTAGGTTCTGGCAGAGTCGTAGAGTGAGGAACGTTTGGAAGTGTCAGAAGGAGAGGGAGCAAAGAGGTCATGGCCCGGCGATGGCTTGGAAAGCCAGGCAGGCGTGTAGCTCTTTATCTTAGGCATACTCGGTAAATCGTCGATGTTCGGTGAGAGACGCGGATGGGAATCAACAACAGAAGTACATCTTTCGACGCACTGCGCAGACGGGGCGGCTACCACGATACCCTGGCCTCTGGGATTGGCTGATGTTGCTGAGAGAGTGGGGGATGATTATATTTAAAGTTTAATCCGGGAAAGTGATAAGGTGGTGAAAGTGTCACGACGTCTGCCCTGCTAATGACATGGATGTAAGCAAGCGGCCAGATCTCGATGCAGAAAAGAAGTCCCTCCCAGTTTTGGAATTTGAAGTCGAAGGGTACTGTACTGTACTAGTTAACGTATTCCGTAAGTGAACATGTGGATACCAGCTGCAGCTGCATGCCTGAGCTTCCAGCTTTCAATTGATCCCGCTTGCCCTGGCAACTGGTTGGATTTAACCCCACTGTATTACCGTGGCTCCTACGCCATGCATGTAGGGTACGTAGCGAGTACTTTGTAGCCCGACGCGTTTTGACCTCCAAGACGCAAAAAGGTGGACCAAGCTTCACAGTCATTCGTCAGCCGGCACCCCGTCACTTCTAGTTACTGTACCTCCTACTCAGCCTTCCCATTCAGCCTTCTCTTTCACCAATTCTCATCTATCCGTCTCATCCTGTCTTACAAACGCCTCAAAAAATAATGGAGACTGCAAACAGGATGCGAGGTGGTTTCAGGTCGACGGTGGATAGGCTAGATAGGCCCAGCGCTTACTACGTCAGCAGGGTGAGTGAGCTCTTACCGATGTATCTCGTTCACATGACTTGTCTCAAGCCGGGTTCATTATCATTGCTCACTGTCTCGTCTACTGCAGAACAAGCGGAGAAGGACAGACCATGGCCGGGACGGTAGAGATGGGGACACGGAGATGGGCAACAACGCCCAACCGGAGGAGCCGCCGGAGGATCCCCTGAAGAACGCCACTACCCTCTACGTGGGCAACCTGTAAGTCTCTCACCCGCACCCTCTCTCCTCCTGGCCTGCATTCTTCTCTTTTCTCTCTTGTATATACGTACTCACGCCTGTATGCTCCCTTGTGCCGCAGTTCCTTCTACACTACCGAGGAGCAGGTGTATGAGCTGTTCTCTAAGTGCGGTGAGATCAAGCGTCTGGTGATGGGGCTCGACCGGTTCAACAAGACGCCGTGCGGCTTCTGCTTCGTCGAGTACTATACGCACCAGGACGCCCTAGATTGCATGAAGTATATCGGCGGCACCAAGCTGGACGAGCGCGTCATCCGCACAGACCTGGACCCGGGCTTCGAGGAGGGCCGCCAGTACGGCCGCGGCAAATCCGGCGGTCAGGTTCGCGACGAGTACCGCGACGACTACGACGAGGGCCGGGGCGGTCTGGGTAGGGCTATCCAGGCAGAGCGGATGCGCGAGTCCGAGCGTCAGCGGGAGCGCGACGGGCACCATGAGGATGACTACGGACGTCTCAGGTAGGACTGGGACTTCTGTTACTGCTGTTGACGGCCACTATGTGCCGGTTAAGGCCTGAGGACATGATACCCTAGGTGGGGAACGCAATAAGAAGCGCGGGCTCGGTTTGCGTTTCTTCCATGACTGTTTAAAATTTGGGAACATAGTAATTTGTTTACACAAAATGGCTCATGCATGTCTTTGAGCCTATCTACTTGATGACGCCAGAGACGTGACACCCTTCCTCTCATGTCATATATGTACAGAGGAAGCCATTGTTTCGCACTTCCCGGCTATAGTAATGTAGAACGGGATTAAATCTCCAGCCTCGACCCTGCCACCCCAACGAATCTATCATAAGCAGTCTAATAACCGGGCGGGTTCACCCTCTGGGAAACTCTCGTCCACTTCGGCAGCTCTGCGACAAGGTCAGCAACGAGGCATTGCAGACCCCCTCAGAAGCCCGGTGTCCAAGTCCGATAAATAATATAAAAACACTCACTGTGGATTCCCTTCCTGTACCTCTTCTCCTTCCGGTCGAACATAGTGTACTTGTCCCTAGGCAGCATCTCAGCCTCGGTGGGCATGGTCTCCTTCCAGACCTCGAGGGCCTTGAGCGTCTCGCCCTTCTTCGCGAGCGCCTTGTCCAGCGTCTCCACCACGGCGTCGACGGCCCGCAGGCGCCTGCGCTGCCGCGCCTTCTGGAACCGGGAGAGTCGCCACGGCGTCTTCCTGTAAAGGCGGGTCGTGCGCCTCGTTAGCCACAAAATCTTAACAGAAGGCTGATACGGACGGGATCGGAGGTGGTGGTGGTGATGATGATGATGATGGGTGATCGATCTTGTGCGCGCGAGAGAGTGTGGCGGGGTGCGCGCGGATGGATAGCATAGGATGCCCCCGTAGCGGTCGTTCGTACCATAACAGACCGCCGGATAGCGGGTTCGTAAACCTGAATGCGCCGAACATATTGTGCTGCTGCTCAGCTCGGCGGGCGGCGGCGGCGGGGCGTCGAGTACAGACGGGATTTCACCAAGAGATGCCAATTGCGGAACGGCTGATCGCAAGCAAGCAGGTCCAAGAAAAGTTCCAAAAGCGGCGCCGGGGGGCCGGACGATGCACAAGCCACCCAGGCACGGTACCTGCCCTGCACTAAAGGGCCCCCAAGCTCCCAGCACCCCCCGATAAGCCCACTTTCCTGAATAGCGGCCCCCCCGTCCTGTTATCAACACCACCGACCGGAAGCTCCCAGCAGCAGTACGAGCTCCGACAAAAAGGTGACTGAATTCACCGCGTACCTAACTACCTCGCTACCCACACGGCATACGGACCAAAACGCCCGCGCTGCTCATCGCAAATGATAGACAGATAGTGCATCCGTCACAGCAATAACAACAGCAGCGCAACTTACTTACTACCTACATAATACAAAAGCTAACACAACGAGAGGAGAGAGACGACGATGTCGTACTACTTCGTCATCGTCGGGACGCAGGACAACCCTCTCTTCGAGTACGAATTCGGGACGTCGAAGCAGGGCGGCGACGGGCAGGCGCGGTTCAGCGAGCAGGCCCGGCACATGAACCAGTTCATCGTGCACAGCAGCCTGGACATCGTCGAGGAGGTGCAGTGGGGGACGGGGCAGATGTACGTCGCGCTTTTCCCTTCCCCCCTTTTCCTCTCCTCTCCTCGTCCTCGCACCCCGTCCGTCCATGCCCTCTCTCCCTGACTTCGCTAACCCCCCCTCCCCGCAACGTACATGTACGACACTAAGCTAAGGTCTTCGCGATACGTAAAATAAAGGTACCTCAAGTGCGTGGACAAGTTCTTCAACAACTACGTGTCATGCTTCATGACGGGCGCGAACGTGAAGTTCCTGCTGCTGCACCAGCCCACCACCACCACTGCCACAACAACAAGTTCCTCCGCCACACGCTCCAGCGGCGGCTCCAGCGCCGCGACGTCCATCGGCGCGAACCCCACGAGCCCGCAGACCGAGGAGGCCGTGCGCAGCTTCATGCTCGAGGTCTACGAGAGCTGGGTCAAGACCGTCATGAGCCCCTTCTACCGCGTCAACATGGAGGTGCGCAGCCCCGTCTTCCGCCAGCGCGTCGCCGCCGCCGGGCGCAAGTACCTCTGAAAGTGGGAGCATATGTTTGCCGAAGGGGAAAGAGGAAAAGAAAAAGGGAGTAGATGAGAGGTGGGCGTAGAATCATGGGAGGTTACAGTGGCATTTGGGCGTTGCCCACTATGCTGGGCCACGGCAGGGAAAGCCAGGCGTTTGGAGTTCGGGACAGGGTGCAAGTCCACTACACTAGAGCCATATTATGAAGATACCTCCAGCAAATTAGGAAATAACACTCCGCAAACACGATTCGAAGGGACGCGCCTCAAGGCAGTCACGTTTAGGCAAGAGCAACTAGGTTTGGTGTTCATGGGCAAAGCATCAATGCAGTGCAAGTATATTCAGCATCAAGTACCTCTCGTAGGCAGTCTTTCCTCCAGACGCCGGTGAGAGTAAGTATCATGTAGTCCATTATCCGTAGAGCCACCAACGCCAGCATCAAAATGTGTGTATCATGCCAGATATCCGTAATGTCACAAGTCCAGAGAATCCATCGCGAGTCCTCCCTTCCTCCGCCTCGCTGCGTATAGTCATCCCTCCAACTAGGTAGGGGACAATGGACCGCAGGAGTAGGTAGATTCGCAGTATGACGTGTTGTAGCGAAGGCGCGCTTAACCACCGAAACCGTACAGGGTGCGGCCCTGTCGCTTCAGTGCATAGACGACGTCCAGGGACGTGACCGTCTTGCGCTTGGCGTGCTCAGTGTACGTGACAGCGTCACGGATGACACCCTCGAGGAAGGACTTGAGGACACCACGGGTTTCCTCGTAGATCACTGCATGCGGTGTTAGCATCTTGTCATCTTTTTTAGGACAGATACTATGGGCAACTTACTGGCTGAGATACGCTTGACACCACCACGACGAGCGAGACGTCGGATGGCGGGCTTGGTGATACCCTGGATGTTGTCACGAAGAATCTTTCGGTGGCGCTTGGCACCGCCCTTGCCGAGACCCTTTCCGCCCTTGCCGCCTGTTGAGATGATACGTCAGTACGTGTATTCCATGATACCATTTGAGTGTTCTTGAAAGCCAAGCGCTGTCGCGTAAAGTGGGATAATGTTTTAGATGGAAGTGGGACGCGTCGGTAAGTGGTGATAAGATCAGGTCGGCCAAACTCCCACTAACAGTTCGCGCATCACCACTTTGCAACGCGACAGCGAGCTGGAGAGGATGAAATAATCAAATGCACTTACGTCCAGTCATCTTGAATGGGGTTTAGAAGTGTTGTAAGTGTGTTTTGGTGATGGAGATTGATGGAAATGTTGACGACTCGATGGTCAAAAATTGCGTAGAAGATGCGGCGATTTGTGATGTATAAAACAGGAAAAGAGTAGAAGTGGGCGAAGTTGGTTAGGTGGAGGGAGAAAGGGATTTATCTGTTGCTGAGAGTTGCGGTGCAGGCTGTTACTGATTGTGAGTTGGGAAGGAAAATGCGCTAGTCTAAATATGGTGGGTTGCAAAATAAGGCAGCGGCGTGATCTAATAGTTCCTGCTGATTCTGATCTTAGAAAAGAGGTGCCAAATTGAGGGCCGTTTCCTGATCCAAAACAATTGTGAAAGCGCGGCTTTTTTTTGGTGGTGGATTTGGCCCAGAATTCCTGATCCTTGCATGGCACTAGGCTAGGAGTTCGCGGGGTCCGTGCCTCTCATTCCTTCAGCCTGTCAGTGTCACGTGTTCCTGGCAAGGGGGCGGCGGACCTTCCATTTTTTAAGCCCCGGAAGGTCTGTGCCCCTGTGCATTCGCAACCGGGGAATTCCCCTCTTTGACCAATCAAAGCTTCTCCAAGTACGCCCCAGAAAGCCTATGTACATCTCTAAGTAGAAATCTGCATCTGAGCGCCCAGTACTTTTCCAACAGCAACAGCCTGCATGTGATTTAACCGCTTCCTGACAGCCCAATAAAGGGTCGCTAGTACTCAACCAGTTGGCAACCTGATATGGATCAATGAGGACTTGTGAACTCTTACAAGACACTACGGTCGACATTGGTCACATATCATACATATTCGCAAAGGCGATAATGCGGCCGTCCCCTTGTTACGTAACCTTCCAAAGTTTTGCGCTGCGTCATCAGGGCGGCCCCGACTGTTTCATTCCTAATATACAATTATCATGATGCATGCTTCCTTGCTACCAGGTATACACAAAAACACCGCGTTTCCTAATGGGATCCGACCACGAAGGGCCACCTGAGGTTTTCCTGAACGCCTGTGCCATGCCGATTCCGAATGATGCCGAATAATTAACTTAGCCGCCTGGGGCACCCCGTACCTGGGGGCGGATCGACTCCCGCCACCAATGCTCGATCAAGTAACGCGGCAAACACTTTAGCCAGATACCCCTTTTATCGCTGTAGTCCTGATATTACATATTCGCTCTTTGGCGCCTGAGAAAATGGCCTGTGTCATGCTCTGAATCATCCCATCATTGAATCGTCGAAGCTGTCATCATCTTCGAGACTCTCGATTGCCTCCTTGATTTGTTGGCTCGCCTGTCATTGTGTTAATAAGGAAGCGGATTCCGGGAACTGTGTGAAACAAACCTTGGGATCCAAGTTCAATGCTATGGTGAAATGTCGGACAGCTGAGCCTTTATCGTTCAATGTCTTATAAAGTTTTCCAAGCAGGAAATGCACCGTTGCCTCGTCAGGGGCGAGATTCTTTAAGATCTCGAGCTCCTTCTGGGCTGCTTCGAGCTGATTGAGAGCCAACAGTGCCCTAGCCTTCTTGTACCGAGTCTGTGCCGCATGAGGCGCGAGCTCCGTAGCCTTGCTGAAATACTGTAGGGCTTGCCCGATTTGTCGTTGTTTCTCCAGGACGTTACCAATGCAGCAGATGAGAACTGCGTTGGTTGGATTGATCTTGGACGCCGAGTGGAAGTGTGTATATGCCTTGTCGTAGCTGCCGAGCTTTTCGTAGACACGTCCGATGCCGTAGTAGGCATTGTAATGTCGACGGTCGGCCGATATAGCTTGGCGATATGCCGTGAGAGCCTTCTCGTATTCTTCGTTCGAGACATGTTCATGGCCCTGCAAGGTGAATGCGTATGCAAATTTGGGGTTTAGCTGGGTTGCCCGTTTGAAGCAACGCAGTGCCTGCTCATGGTCTCGAGCTAATGACCAGGCATTCCCCAATGCACACCATGCTTGGGGAGAGTGCCAGGAAGAATCGACCAGCTCATGGGCGAGGAACGACAGGTCCGTCTCTCTCTTCAGAAACCATAGAATGGTGGAGTAGACTTCCATATCTTCGAGGCGCGTCGGAGCCAGAATGCGCAGTCTCCTGTAATACTTCTCGGCTTCCGCATACGCTGCCTGTTCGTAATATGCTCGTCCCACCTGTGATAGCACCCATGGCGTCTCTTGGTGTGCGCGGGGTAGTGAACCGTAGGCGGCGAGCGCATCGGCGCATTGATATTGAGACAATGCACAGTATCCGGAGCCAAACTTTCTTAGTAAGTCGAGCAGGTATTTTAGCGATTCCTCGATCTTTCCGGTGTCCAGCTCTGTAGATCTCACGGCCGGAGGTGCTTGCGTGATCTCCTTGACCCGCGGCGCCTCGGCATGGTCCACATCCATGCCATTCTCCTCGAGAGGTCTCCTGTTCCCACTAACAGACCTGCCCATATTAGTCCCGCCTGAGTTGGGCCGCACGATCCTGGAAACCGGGGGCCTAGCCTTCTTGAGTTCACGGGTCACACCTGCTCCAACCGTTGAGGTTCCAGAATTGGCCTTCGCGTTGGTTCTATTGAACATGTTCAGCCTTGCGCTTCTTCGTTGGGGCGCCCCAGGTTCTTCTGGTTGTGTTCTCGGTTGCACAAGATGCCCCGACACGGTCCTCTTCCTCTCAATACCCGTAGCGGTAGAAGCGGATGGTCTGAGCAAGGTTGGGTTGGGGTCGGCGGCAACATCCTCATGGTGCCTGTCCTGTCCTTTGTGACTTCTTTTCGAGCCGAGGCGAGACCCCGCCTTAAGGGGCACATCTAAAACGCCGGGCTCAACGGGCGCAGCGTTCCTCATCCTCCTATTGGGGGCCTGTGGAGGCTCAGGTTGGTAGTCAAGGCCACGTAGATTGCTGTCATAATTTGACGTCGTCGGTGTCTCTTGGCCTTCGACCACTCCAAGCGGATCGGCGGTAGCTGCCATCCTAGAGCGAGCTGCCTGGATCCTGGACATGAAATCGTTCTCCCCGGATCCCGATGAGAACAAATTGCCTCCAAGCGCCTCGTTTGCGGCCGCCGCCCGCTGAGGTTCAAAGGGGTCTGGAACATCAAGGTTTGCAGAACGGGCCGCCGCTCTCTTGGGCAGAGGTTCTAAAGGAGCGATGCCGTTGCCCTCCTTCTGGTCTGGCGTCACTCCATTCGAGAAACTTTGGTTCACTCCCTCTAGTAGGGTGTCGTTCAATTTGAAAACACTCGGGGTCCTGAGATTCACGCCCATGTCGCATAAGGCTGTGAAGGCATCCCACATGAAGGGGTTAGCCTTTAGAGCCTCTTCGAAGTTGACGGTGGCCTTCTTCTTATCCTCATAGGCTCGGTATAGCTTCCCCAGCAAACAACAGACGCTGGCGGTGTCAGGGTGTTGGGCCCTGGTTGTCGGACTGTGTTTTCCAAAGCCGACTTTGTTGTTCCATATCCCTTTAGCCTTCTCGAGCGCAGTGATACCGTCTCTATGCCGCTCGAGTATCAGGCAAGTCTGTGCAAAGATGTAGGCGCAGCCAGGATTCAGACCGCGATACCCAGCAGCCTTGCTAACTTCGTAAGCCGACCGGAAATCACCCAGACGGTAGTGGCAGACGGCAAGCAGATATGCTGAATCGCTCGATCGGGGATCGTGGGCGGCTAGTCTCTCGGCGAAAAACAGTGCGTTTTCGTAGGATAAATTGTCAAGGTGGTAGTAGACGATTTGTCTAAGTTGGCCCGTAACGGCCGTACTGGTCGGGGCCATGCTGCGCGAAGAATGGGCATAAGTCGCTGAAAATATCGATGGGTGGTGCTATCCGAGGCTGGCCATGGGGAACCGTTTTGGGGACGGTCGTAAGTCTGTTGCGAAAGTAGCACCGAAAGGGTCGCCTTGTGACTTGGGTAGTATGACAGAGAGGGCGTTCGGGGAGGGTTGGTGTATCCTCGCGGTCAAAGCTTGCGCCTAGTCTGAATGTGTAAATCTCATACGGGAAGACACAACGACTAGGTAGGTAATCGAGCGATCTGGTGCCGTAGTAATTAGACAGAATTACCGGGCGTCTATCTCGAAACCCGGGTGGTGGAGATTTGAGGAATAGGAGGGTGTATCGGGCTGAAAGTACTTCTAAAACCGAAAGAAGCGGAATCTTCAACGTGTTGGCCGTGATTACCCTATTGAACCAGCATGTCTGGCGACGATGATTCCCATTGTAGAAAAGGTGTAAGAAGGACTTTTTCTAGGTAGGTGAAAGAAAGCCCCGAAGTTAATAGCAAGGCATGACTTCTCTCGATGTGAATGAGGTGGTGGTAGTTGTTGCCTCCAGTACTCAATTCGCCCCCTGCCCGCTACCTCTCTCTAGGTACTAGAGACAGAATATGTCTCTAAGACAATAGAATGTCGTCAGCTCCGGACGTCCCTTTTGGTTGCGCCGGGATGTTTCGAGCAGGCATTCATTTATCACCTGGTTCGCAGTCCGAGCTTCCTCGCGACTTGGATTCATCTATTGTTGTGGTGGGTAAAGGACAGTGAGGAGGTTGATTGGTTACGCGCCGCCTGGAGGCTTGAATGTCTAGGTCCACCCAGCCTGGCAGAGCAACAACTTTCTTTGACGTTTGCAGGCGCAGGTGGGCTTCTAAAAGGGCCTCATTAAGTAACTAGGTACTGTAGACGCCGCCACTTTGCCGCTAACCAGCCACCTTAATTCTCCGTCGAGGGGTCACTAGCGCTAGATGCGACTCCGGAAGTTCATCTCAATTGAGCCCCGTCGAGAATTGTAAACGCCACGTTATACTATTTCTTGACATTAGCCCGAAGTCTAGAAACAAAGACACGAGTTCATCTGTACCGTCTGGACTACTAAAAAGCAACCAGGTCCTGAAATATATTTGGACCAGCCTACTTCGTCGTTACAATGGCGCAGAAAGCACGCAAGGACAGAGCAAAGTCCAATGCGGCCGCCTTGAACAACCTACATATCGGCACTCTCATAGTTAACACTCTATTTGTGTTATTCAACTTGCTCTTCAAGAAGCGGTCAACCCTGCTATACGTCCTCCTCTCAATTCCAAGTTTCCTATGCGAGTCCGTCTTGGAGACGATGGGACGTCCCAAATATGATCCTCAGACAAAGGCGTTAAAGAAGTCTGGGGAAGACCTATCCGCTCTAGGCCTAACCGAGTACATGTTCGATGTCATCTGGGTCACCTGGGCGTCAGTAGTCCTTGTCATTCTGTTCGGCAACTGGGGATGGCTGTTGTGGGGTGTAGTCCCTGCCTACGGTGCCTATAAGGGATTCGGTCTCTTGGGGGCGGCTCGTGGAATGGCTGGAATGGCTGGTATGCAACAGCAGCAGCAGGGAAATGCTGCGCCAGTAGCAGGAAACAGAAAACAGAGGCGAGCAGCCTGAGAAGCGAAATCCCTCGGCCGCCACAACCTGCCATCTCTGGGCTCAATGACCTGTCCTGCGTCCATCATCTCGGTGGCGGACAAAGCAAAGCCAGGCAAGATTTTCTATTGGGTTGGTCATCTAACTAGTCTAGCGGGCATCCTTGAGTCCTACAGTCTATGGCAGGCTAGCTCTTTTGTCCACTCATCAAGAATATCCTTCTCCACGTCCCTCACAATGACATGAATATGCTCCAGGGCCCTGACGCTCTGCAATGCGACCCAGTTCTTGAACCATAAGACCTTGTCGCTCCCTTGGGGTCCGAGTCTCTCGACAAAGAACCGTCTAACGAAGTCGGAAACTATCTGCCGGCTTTCGGGAGTCAAATCACCCCTGTCGTTGTCGGTCTCGATGGGAGTCCGGGACCAGACAACGATATGAGCCATATTTGGCGTCATGCCGTAAGGCCAGTCGTTGAGCAAAACGCGATAGTCAGAAGGATCCTCGAAGGGGATGTTGGATGCTGGCTTGAAAGGAGGCGTACCCCAGGCTTTAGGTAGCCGACATGCCATCAAGTAGTTAGTCATAGAACCATACTGTGCCTTGATCTCCGCAGCCCATTTCATGTATTTCCTAAGGTCCGACGGCTTCCGCTTCAGGACGGAGAGGTTGTTCTCAGCTAAACAGAATAAGCCATAGGAGCAGACAAGACATATATTCATGACAATTCGAATCATATGCCATACCAATGATTTTCTTCATGTCATCCCAATCATGGTACTCGAATTCCTCATCTGTGAGAGACAGAACCCATTTGTCCACATCCGTCAGAGGAAAGGGCGGGTCTGCGGGAGGGGTCTGAGCTGGTGAGGTGGGATTATCACCCATTCTAAAATAAAATATTCGAGGCTTGCCCAGTGTTACCAAAAGCGAGAGAAGCAGCGTCGGACGCACGAATGCAGTGATGGATATCGGATTGTGTAATCTGGGCAATTCCAAAACACGCAGCAACAATGCGGTCGCAACGCTACCTACAACTGAGACCTTGAGGGGTGCTTTTAAACCCAATCCTACCTATTCTTCCTATCCTTTGGCGAACTTCCTCTTCTGCTGTTAGTGTTGTGGCTTAAGTCCCCACGAACGATGTGGCACCAACCCGGACCTGTTGGGTTAGACGCGGTTAAATACCCATGGGAGAGATATGATAAGTTTCTAGGCCCAATTCAGCAAATATCGACAATTGACACCTTCAGTCCTGGAAGGCTTCTTTGGTAACATGGTAGACAACATAGGGACATAAGAACGTATCATCGTGATAACTGGAGAAATCTGTCTCTATTCGTGCACGCTCCGGGAAAGTAGACTATATTAGAGATGCTCCCCAACGATCTGGTGGCCCCAAAATGATGGGACCGTTGGTTCAATGAGCGCCATGACCTTATCTGCAAAAGTTACTCTATTAGGTTAGAGGCAGCAGATTACATGAAAAACTGATCGGTAAGGGCCCTGATATGTGGACATGTGGAAGCCATCCGGCACCGGGATTTTACTCCATTCCCGTGCATGAGCTTGGGGCATCTCCAGTTCCCGATAACGTACGATATCTTTCTTTTTTCTTCGTCAAATATCTGTCTTTCCCGCTATACTATCTGCACGTCACCAGTCACACTGAGCATTCGATTCTGTGAGTGCTAGCGTAGTCGAGTCTGGGCTGTTCACTCTGAAATTTCCTACCCTTCCGCCAAAAATGAGTGAGCCGTCCTTGACCTCGAAGGGCTACGTCGACGGGATCTACATCCCCGCGGGTCTCCTGGTGGTCGGAACCTACATTGTCAAGAAAGAATGGACACCTTTCGCCGTTCTACTTGCCCTTGCTTTAGGCGCCTTCAAGTTCTATAGCTCCAGTAGGTTCACCTCCGTCGTTCTTAAATCCTAAGTCTTGATCTGACACGCACCACTGCAGAGCCCAAGAAGGTTCTTAAGCCGGATGCCTTCCAAGAATTTGAGCTCAAGGAGAAGACGATAATCTCTCACAACGTAGCAATGTTGGTTCTCCGTTTGAACGCATTAACCCAGCCCTTTCTAATGTATCTCGAAGCTATCGATTCTCCCTGCCTACGCCCACGTCGATCCTGGGTCTCCCCATCGGCCAGCACATCTCGATAGGCGCTGATATTAAGCAGCCTGATGGCACGACTAAGGAAATTGTCCGATCGTACACTCCTATCTCGGGCGATCACCAACCTGGCTACTTCGACCTCCTCATCAAGTCCTACCCAACCGGAAACATCTCCAAGCACATGGCTTCCTTGGCCGTTGGCCAGACGATTCGTGTGAGAGGACCCAAGGGCGCCTTCGTCTACACCCCCAATATGGTGCGCCATTTCGGCATGATTGCCGGCGGTACTGGTATCACTCCAATGCTCCAGGTCGTACGGGCTATCATTCGAGGACGAGCGACAGGCGACAAGACTCAGGTCGACCTGATCTTCGCAAACGTCACAGAGGCGGACATTCTCCTCAAGGAGGACCTTGACGCGCTAGCCAAGGAAGACTCCGGATTTAGAGTCCATTACGTTCTCGACAGGCCGCCCGAGGGCTGGACAGGCGGTGTTGGATATGTTACCCCTGATATGATTACCGTAGGTCTTCCTGGCATATCACTTCAAATTTAGGTGGACTAACGCGATCATAGAAATGGCTGCCAAAGCCGGCTGGTGACGTTAAGATCTTGCTCTGCGGCCCCCCGCCCATGATTAGCGGGCTGAAGAAATCCACGGAGGCTCTGGGCTTCAAGAAGGCGCGGCCAGTGAGCAAGCTGGAAG
This sequence comes from Monosporascus sp. mg162, assembly GCA_004155945.1. Classification (NCBI taxonomy): domain Eukaryota; kingdom Fungi; phylum Ascomycota; class Sordariomycetes; order Xylariales; genus Monosporascus; species Monosporascus sp. mg162. The sequence continues at coordinate 38,569 of QJNY01000379.1, forward strand.
ATCAGGTGTTCGCGTTCTAGACAATAGTTCGTTCCCAACTGACCGCCTTCCAGTGGGGCTTGCGCGCCGCATTATCAGTGCTTCATAGCAGCAGCCTCCTTTACGATATATAGATTAGATGGCGTTTATATGGGCCTGAGCTCGGCCTGGTCTCGTTGTCGGAAAGCGAGGGTGCTTAGAGATCTTCCAAATCTGATGCATAATGAGTCCCCCCTGATCTACCACCATCATGCACTGAAGATAGCCGGATTGGAGCGCCACCTGTAATCACGAGATGAATCTGAATATAATATGTCGGCTCTTGCAGGCCTCGCCTTGCCACGCCTTGACTCACCACAACTTCGCTTTTGACGCCGTTGTTGCGGCATCGCTCTCCGAAACTGCAACTCAAGCATAGACCTACCTGATGCCGTCCGAACTCCGAGGTCTCGACATATGCGGTCCGACATGGTATGGCCGCCCGTACTCTCCATGCCACGTTCCAATTGCAGAAACGGCTGGATTTGAAGCAATATCAGAGCGTTTGGATCGCAGACCGTCTACATATCGTCTCGGTGGCTGTTTCTCCGTGGCCCTGTGGACTTCTCAGGTCTCCCACGTGCTCACCGAAGGCGAACACGGAATCACAGCACAACTTGCTACATGTACGGCCTCTTGGTCGGGAGCAGCGAACTATCGATATTAATATTAGTAGACTTGCTTGGTGGACTTGATACATTTAGCTAGAGGTAAGGACCTCGAGGGGTATCTCATCGGGAGGCCTGGGAAGAGTCGAACCGAGCCTGTCCCGGCGTTTATATCAGGCTACGAAACCACATCACATATCATCCTATACGACCACTATTTGATAACTGCTCAGGCAGTTACATTAAACGATCGGCCGTGACCATATGGATACCCACCGTCACAAGTCTCTCACCACGATCTAGTTCTATGCATACTAAGTACGATGTCGGCAGAGAAACTTGTGTGTGACTATCCAACCCCTGCGAGCTATGTTCTCGTATTGCATCCACGCTCAAAACAGTCATCTCACGGCCGAATGCCCTGCCGGGTGATCCCGAACAGCTCGTTACAGTTTCCAGACCTTGGTGACACGTGTTGGGGTCGAAAGGGAGGTTGCGGTCCCGGATGTAACACCGCGTTCCCGGCATCCAAGGCCCCCAAGGATTCACGCTTTGCCCGGCTCGGAAACTTATGGTAGACGTAGTCTAGACCACGCCATATGCAAGCCCACTCTGTGCTTCGACTGAATGGAACTTAGATGTTTAAGTAGGTAGTAACTTGCCCCGGCAGATGAATAAGCGCCATCAGGTTGCTTCTAGGTCGAGGCTGCAAGATGGGCTATCCAGGCATCCATTACCATATCCGGCAACCCCGCAATCTCCATGATTGGTTCAAGCATAGCTCACCACTCCGGGGCTCGCTGCCGCTGCAGCTATCGATTGGCCAATTGATGGGATCGACATCTCTGTTGAGTTCTGTGCGTGTGACCCTGCAACATTCATCTCGCTGCCGAAATACGGGTTGCTGGCTGTTTACTAACGTCGGTACTTGGCACAATCTGGGTTGCCATTGGCCAATCCCCGGCATCTTGATGTCAAGACGATTCAAGGATCTCGTACGCATTTGCAGTTGCTGCACTTTAGATCGCGGATACGTCACTGGTAGGGAATTCTGTACATGTAGGTGAGGGGAACTATTCGCTTTGCTGCACCCAGACTCACCAACCAGATGGTATTATACTACCCTACACAACTAAAGATGCAACTATATAGGAGGTAGATATACTAACGCATGCATCTACTTAGACTAGACGTGGCATTAAAGAAGAGGCTAAGATCAGTCGCACGTAGTATATCACCGGGCAGGCTATTGACATCTGGTGATAAGCCAGGAATGAGAAGTCGGTCTGAACCCGGTTGGTGAGTTGGATGGTTCTACTCAGCTGCCATCGATTGTACGGATAAGAGACCCGAGCTCGGAGCAGCATCAGAGATATGCCATGCCTTGCCTATCAAGGCGGATTATAAACTCTACCTTGCCGATACATTGCTGGAGCAGTGTGTCCAATAAATTTTAGATGCGCCTTGATCTGATAAGCCATCCTGATACTAATAAATCTGAAAATAGCGTCAATACTTGGTCATCTTCAAAAAGAACTCAACAATAATATGGTGTGCATAGATTGCATAGATCGTTAAACTTACCAGGTTATCACTGCAGCTGTTTGACACATCACATCTGTTCGTACCCTAATAAGCAGTCTTATCATACAGAGGTATTAACCATTCTTCAACATCTCCAGGGCTTGTGGTGCAGGGTGCAAAAGCTATCATGATACCAGCTCCCGAAATAATTCATTCCTATGTTATGTACAATACAGTACCTACATACATACTTAAGTACTTCGGTAGGTGCCAATTCGCCACATCAGCAACGCCTCCAGTTCTATCTAGAAGGTCTTAGATGCATCCTGATACACAAAACCACTAACAAGCTTTGTGCCAAGTGCCACTTATTGGGGTGTAGGAGCAAACTAAAACCATCACAGTTAAACTGTTTGCGCAACGCTCCCCTCCATTTGCAAGGTTTTCTCCTTCCAGAACGTACATGGGAAGGTGAAGAAGAGTAGAGCAGAGCAAAAACAGATAACATCACTACTACATACCGATACATCATTGCCCTACGTTTGACCTGGACCCCCCCCCTCCCGCGGCATCGCCGCAGCAGTCCGCACGCAATTGGAATCCGGCCCTCGCTTAATACCTATCGGGGTGAACAATTACTAGTGAACTTGATATTCCAAACAAGTTCGCCGCACGTTGTTCACTCATAGGATGTGCGCCCTTTGTTCATTGGCCGTTTTCGACTGATCTACAAATTGTCCCGTTGTGTGCGTGTGGGCGGCGTGCCGTGTGTGTGTGCGCACGTGTGATGATCGGCACAATGGATGATGCCACAACAAGCCTGGTGTCGGAGCTTCTCCAAAAGCTCGCCGAGCTCCAGTGGAAAGTCGACAATTATAGCCAGGACATGGCACAACAGTTCAAGCATTACAAAGACGAGGTACTCAAGGGTGTACCTCGAGATGTCTCATCAAAGGTAGAAAAGGCGATCACCGACTCACTCCACAAATACCCGGCCCTGAAGACGGGTATTGAGAATCAACGTCATCCTGCTGCTGACTCACACCTATCACCCACCACCCTCACCACCTCCACACCAGTCAACAATCTCAACGGAATGGCAAGGTCCGGAGGCGTCGTCTCGCCTCCTCCGGTTTCACTCAATACGACGGGGATCCCTCTGGACAATGGTCCAAGAAGCCCCCATGAACGTGAACGCGAATTCCATGGTCTGTTCACACCGAGCTATCTCCCCTTGCTTGAAGCCGTTGAGCGTGACAGTCCTGCGCCTACCTCATCACCACCTCCCATAGTACCTAAGAACATTGGTAAAGGAGAACCTAACAGAGTTGAAGCCGCAATTTCTCAATCTCTTGCACCTATAGTGGTCTCCCGCCCAGATCCCGTCCGGCGCCACACGGAAGAAACTCTCTCCTCGATTACGTCCGACGACAGTAATGCACGTGTTAAGAAAAGTGCTCTTCGTCGCTCTTCAAGTTCTTCCATGAAAACCTTCAGCCCGAGACGGGTGCGCTTTGACGTCGAAGGTCAGGAAGTTCTGCCGACTGCACCACCGCAACCCCGGCCTGCGGATCACCCGGTTACACAGTTAGGCAGCGGCACTAACACTTCTAATGAGTCATCTCGACCAGACATCGTCAGAGAAGGCGATCTCGACCTGTTAGGTAGCTCTCCGCCGAGACCGAAGAAGATAACATCTACCGAGAAGCTGAAGGCTCTGGCAAGGAACTCGACAGAAGACACTTCGAAATGGACTGTAGTGGGCAACCAAGGCAGTGAGGATGATGAAGAGGATGAGTTAGTCATGGCAAACTTAAATGGGAGGAGACGAGGGGGTGCATCCCAGGCATCAGCGGTGACTCACAATCGCCCTTCGGTGCCTCGTGATATAAATAATGCCCATCCGCCCAACCTACTGGGTCCGCCTTTGCAGATGGTCCAGGAAAAGGAAGAGGATGACAACGATAAGGAGGATGAATCAGATGACGACATTCTCTCGATGCCAGCATTGAGCTCGTTCAAGGGCAGAAAGACATTCTCTCCTCCTGAGTCGACGATTACTCTGCCGAAAGAAATGTCTGCCCAGCATCACACGTCTAAGGACGGGGCAGCGACGTCTAGGAATACAACCACCCAGGGGAGCGATGTGTACGACGTAGGTGGTTTTGATGAGGAAGCTATGTTTGATTTCGAGGACGTCCCAGCCGGATATTCAGCCGGCTCACAAACTACGACAAAGCCGGGCACGAAGTATATTGAAGAGGACGAGCCCGAGGATTCGCCCGTTAGACCCTCAGCCAAGCCAGTTAAAGAGACCTCACACCCAAGATCTCCTGGAGTGCCAATAGCCAAACGCAGCACTCCGACAGTTACCTCTCCTCAGGGTCGCGTTCACGCTGGCTCGGTGGGATCGTTAAGAGGCAAGCCGCTTCACATGGGTAGCGTCCGTGATGAGAAGATACTCGAAGAAGCTGCGGCAATGGGCGACATCCAAACCTTTATTGGCAGTGTGGATGGCCGGACTGGTATTGACGAGTCGACTAGTTATCAGCCGGAAGCCATGAAGTTCGTCGGCACTCCAAGGAGCTTCAGTGAACGCTTGATGAAGGAAGAGTTGGAGAGTAAAAAGAAAAACACTAGATCAAGCAAATGAGCTTGCTGTTGCAGCATACTCGGCTGATACTACCATCCATTGCGGACGGCATCCCAGGATATCCCTCTGACCATATAGGGCATCTTGTCCTGGATATCAGCGTCATCCGCTATACATACATACTGTTCCCGCTTTGTCTGCGTTCTACACTTACAGGGCTCGATGGTTCTTACTTGCATTAATCAGGCATACGAGGGATAATCGGCATGAGTTGCATTGGCTTCGGCGTTCCGGCAATGATTTTATATTCCGGGGTGGTCTACGGCACCATGAAGACGGCGACCTGCCGTAATATGCATGAACGGACGGCATCTTACCATTCTGTGACATCAGCTTAGAAAACCAGGAAATTCCCGGGGAGAGAGGGCATCCTCTAGGCTTCGGCTCCATCGTTCGAGCCTACTTGGTAGTCATCGGAACGCGGTCTAGGCTAGGACATAATTGTATTAGCCCTTGAGCGGTATCGGTATGGATTAACTCTTCGGTCTTGAGCCGGAGAAAAGTCCTAGTGACTTGGGGGTGTGGATGGCTCAGCCAGGAGATAATGAACGGATGGATTGATTTATTTGATCCCAGCCAACTACGAATAGTGGTACGGTCTCGAGGGGAGCGGAAGGGATGGCATCATGAGGGCACCTCAACGGACCCACGCACGGCGTTCTTTTATTGATAGTATTCGGTCAACCTAAATACGAGTACTGCCGTCGTTGTAGCAACTGTATAACTATTACAATAAATTCCTATTGACATAAAATGCAGGATTACTTCCCGTGTGCGCCTGTTTTATATCGTCTCGAAGGTATTTTCGTTTTCCTTCCGGATCATCAGAATGTTTTGACGTGTCCGTAGGGTTTGGATTAACGTGCAAAATCATTCTATGCCGGACTTCCTTTACAAAGAATTAACTACGCCCTGGGCCTCAAATTCACTTGGGTCTTCGTATAGAAAGAATGTGACATAATGGCTGTAGCAACCAGCCGGGAACGAGCCGTCTGCACGACTATGCCTCTTCCTCCTTGAGATGCTTTCCCCTCCCATTCTTGCAACATGGCCCGTCCCATCTTGAAGGGGAACTCAAGAAACGGCCAATGGTTATCGTAAAGGGCCAAGCCGGTTTTTCTCATAAACTTTCCTGACGCATCTTAGTCCCTTGCCACAGCTCCGCCAGGAACAATATCCTCCTTGGTCACCGGCCCCAGCGGTTACCCATGAGACAAATCATCGGTCACCTTGTCCAATACGGCCGCGTCGCCATCTATCTGCTGTGTTCCCCTCTTTTTCGTCTTGCGCTCCGCGGTGCCGAGCCAGCACTTCCGGCGCCCACCTCGCCCGGCGCTTTATATTTATCGTGAGGCGTCGAGGACCACTTCCCGCGGAGGTTCCGTCCGTCATAGCGTAAGAGAATCAAAGCGTCGCTGAAAGGGGTGGACACCAACGGCCGAATAGGGAAATCGCAGTTGTCATGGCGCACGAGTTGGCCGGTGTGAATAATGGGATTTTCTGTTTTCTTCTGAAAAAAGGGGGCTGTCGTTTACCCGCACCACAAGGACTGCCAATGATATGTGTTTCGAGCCATTACCCAACTCCTTGTCCACAACACGCTGTGACAACGCCGCCGTTAAACGAGGGTAACCCGTTGGTGCAACTCCACTCTCTCTGTCTCCGCCCAGTACAACAGTCTTAAAGAATACACGAGGACGGATCATGCGTATGGCTCATACGGCTACGCTCCGTGTAGTAGCACGGGTAGGACGTGAAATGGTCAGAACTCTGCCGTCAAAACCCAGCAGCCATTCAGCAGGAAATCGATGCACAAGTTGTCAACCACTCTATCGGGCACGGTTCCATCGAGCTTCTAAATATACAAGGCCGCCTCTTGTTCAAAATGTGGATACCCCTACCAAAACACACTCCGCCCTATCCCAGTATCGACTCATTACTATCGCTGGCCCGTACCGCCCGAGCCGTACCCCAGACAACCCACGTCGGCGATCCCGCCGTCCGTGGCGAAGAGGCTCCAGTCCACGTTGGCGGCCTCGGCGTCGGCCTCGATACTCCACGGGTTGCCCTTGCTACCCTCGCCGCCGCTGCTCTCGTCGTTGCTCCCGTGGAGGAATTGTGTGTACATGCACACGCTAGCCATGTCCCAGCCGCCGAGGTTCGTGCGCCGCCGCGGGCTGTCGTCCTGCGCCGCCGCCGCTGTGCGCCCCGCCCCGCGGCCGCTCGTGGCGTAGGGCCGCGGTCCGAAGTGCCGGAATATTGTCGAGTTTATGCTCACGCCCAGCCCGCTGGTTTGCTGTTGGGACGACGTTGATGATGACGAGGACGGTCCTCCTTCTGCCGCCGGCGGGGCCGTGTCGTGGCTCAGGCGCGGATTGGCGTTGGCGGCGGGCGAGCCCGTTCGGTGAGGCAAGTTCATCTGTGCGAGGCCCTCCGTTTGGGGACTTCTCGAGATAGATGCGCCGGCGGGGAAAGGCTGCTGTGCGGCACTGGCGCCGACTCTAGCCCCCGATGGGAGCGTGCTAGGGGCGTCGGGCACGGGACTCTGCATGCTGTCAAACGCCCATAATGGCTCGTTGTCGCCGGATGTGCTTCGCGTATCCGTTCCTGTAGAGGGCGATGCGCGCTTCCGCTTGTTTCCTACGGCCTCTGCAGAACCACCACGCAGCAAAGTGGGAAACGCCGTGAATCCCCCTAGAGCAGGCCCCGCCTCGGAGGATTCCTCGCTGATGACTTTGCCGACCGGCCTTTCCAGCGGCAAGCGCCCCGGCAGAGGGGGCTGGACGCCGGTATGTCGCGAGATCCGCGACCGGGCGAGCAGGGGGATGTTGTTCGACATCTGTACCCCCAGCACCTCCGACATCCTGTCAAGCCGGGGCGTCCGCACCATATGCCCGATGCCATTGTGGTCGATGTCGAGCGAGACCTGCCTCAGGAACGCCCGCATGATGGCGTGATCACGACCCATGACCTCCATCGCGGAGATGATGAAATTGAGGTTAGCCACGTTGGTAGAAGCCTTGTCCTCCTTGCTGAAGTAGATGTACACGGACGCGGCGCAGTACAGAGATAGCGCAGCTAAGGGGTTCCTCTATGGAAGTGGTCAGCGGGATTCGGATATGGATGATCAGTGTTTCTTTCTAAGTTCCAGCTCGACTTACAACACTCCTACTCATGTGGCCCGTGGACCGTATGATGTTGACGATCTCCTGAGCCGCCGTAGAGAGCCGGTCATGGCTCAGTTTCTTGATATGATCTGGAAGCTTATGCGTCTCTATCCTGTCGATGGCGGGGTGGTGAAGACAGATAACACAGGTGTGAAGGTTTAGGTTCGTAGTCACAGCGGTGGGGTCACGGTAATTGCCGGGCAGGCGAGCCGTCTCCGGAAGAAACATGAAGACATTGGAGATGGTATTGTCGATATCGCGATGCCGCTCCCAGTACTGTCCGTATTCGTAGTTATCGGGATTGTCATCTTGTTTCGGATGCTGTACATGCTTCATGATCCGGTTAAACAGATGGCAGACCAGAACAGCACTAGCGAACGATGAATGCCGTGTGCCTTTGAAGATGTCATGGATACTGCACGTTTCTGTCTCGATACCAGCGTGAAAAGCAGCCTTGGATGATGGGAGGTGAGTCGTAACCTGGAGGGCGAGTCAGCTCGAAGATCGTGGAGATCGCACTTGTACCATACCTCGGAGGTATCAATAAGATGCGGCCACCCCGTGGAGATGGAGCAGTGGCTGTCTATGCAAAAGATACCCCAGAATACGCGGCGCCTCTCTTCCAGCTCTGCCCAGTCCTTCGGGGGTACTAGAGTGGGAGCTACCTCCTCTGGCGGGCAGTCGAGACGGTGAAGGCCCATCATCTGAACCAACCGGACAGCTCGGGAGCAGCTCATTGCTGCTCGTGTAAACATCATACTTTTAGCTTCGTCGGTGGCGATCAGACACCAGGCTTGCTATAGTTATGGTTAATGATAGCTCAGGGGTATATGAAATGATGTCCTTGAGACGCGTGTAGCATAACGCCTGGGCTTAAGAGGTGCATATAGAAAGACGAGCCCCGTGGGCGGTGTTTCGACCAAGGGAGATTTGGACCCTCAAGAAACACACTTACCGCGTGGGCAACCGTGATGAAATGCTCACCGTACCCCTATGATGGACGATATGAGCCAGATTAACTGTGTATATGGTGGGCATGGGAAATACCTTCATCTCATCTTCTTCGATGTACTTCCGCGCACGCCTGTAGAAGACCTCATGGTATGATTTATACTTTGGGTGTCCATTGGATGCGAGAGCCCATATACCGTACTGTAACGCCATCGGCGGCCTCATGTGGGGTGCGGAATAGAAAGCCTGCAGGTAGCGTGCAGGATGTATGACCGGGATAAGATTCTGCTGCCGCTCAAAGAATATCCGGTTGCTGCCCGTGTGAGCAGCTTTGAGCATCTAGATCCGGGGGATGTTAGTAAGATACTCACAGTTCTTCCATCAGATCCATTGGCGGGAGACTCTCCGAGAGACCAAGATCTATCAACTCCCAGGGGGTGTCCGTGGGCTGCTGGCGGTTAGAAGGTTCCGGTTCCTGGGCGGAAGCCCGCGCATCGGGCCCAAGGCCATGATCATCGTGGGAGGCACCCGGCCCTGGAAAATCTAACCCCTGGAGAAACACGTCTTCGGTTAGGGGTTCCTCCGAGAAGTCAAAATTCAGCGGTTCAGCCGCCTCGTCTGCTGCAGGTTGAGATGGCCTATTCGCGCTAACCTCCTGGAGAGCGGCCTCGACCTGTGCTATCGGATCTCAGCCTGGGATACGTCTTCGGTCTTCTGACTTGGTAATTACCTAAGCGGGCTTCAAGTTCACTCGCATTTCTACGCCTGGAGGTTGGCTTGCGCCGAGATTCGGGATATACGCACTCGGCCTTAGCTTTCGAACAGCGCGAGCACCGAGGCCTCACTCTATCACATTTGAGTTTACGAGAACGGCAGGATACACAGGCCTGCGTGTCTATTAGTTGATATTCAGGCAGATTGGAACTTTGCCGAGTTACCAGGGATTCCCCTATATGACTGCCGGGTCCTGTCTCGATTGAAGGTTCATGTCCGGTCATGGTAGCGACAAACACTCCTTAATAGCGATATTGACAAACATTGAGTGCGATTCTACTTAAGCCCCCGACCATCCGAACGTTTTGGTGCTTGATGGCACAGAAAGAAAAGGAGGCGACGTAAGATGAAGTAAACTACGAATTAGAGCTAGGCACCAATGCAGGCCCCTCCGACCCATCAACAACAGGGGGGTACCGCGGAGTGGTAGGAAACCCCCGGGGTAAGCGGACCCACGGACTAAACTTGCTCCGAGTGCCGCCGTAAGAAAGGTAATAGACACATAGGTAATGATAGCAGGCTTCTTGTCTATTTTTTTGAAGCATGCTATAATATTTTGTTGACGTTCAGATACCCATAGAAGACCCATTCAAAGTTGACAAAAAGGTAGTTGTGATGTGTAAACACAATAGCGAGTCCTAACTAGAAGATATAATAAATATGGTTAATCCCAGGCAATGAGACCGCCATTTGAAATATGGTGTACATTCTTAAACTGCATGGTGCAGTCTTCGATACTCTGCTCTCAAGTCCAGACAACAGCGGGTGGCCCGGATGCCACCGTGCATAGCGCGCGCTACGTTCGAAGTTCGCGCGGACATCTGACAGCCGTCGAGAGATGCGTGGCTCGACTAAATCTGAATGGCCCCTTTCACGGGAGCCCTAGATCTGAGCCCCTCGGTGCTACGTGCCCCCATGGATGACTTCAACGGCGAGATGCATTGTATCTTTAATTCCTAGATGGCAGTGCTGAAGCGTCTGGGGATTTTACGAACGGGCTCTCCGGTCCATCGCCGGCTAGCCTCAACTCCCTACCCGTCATCCCGTCATGTTACGCAGGCAGGAGGTGTGGAATGGGCTGCAAGAGTCTGCGACGGAGAGGCACGCAAGCAGGGAGACTCGGTGGCGAAACCCTACCACCCCAGCAGAGCCGCTGACACCCGACATCCCGCAGATTACCTAGAGATGGCTGGGCCGGCGGATGTGCCGGGTTCAAACGGGGAGGAGATCGATCGCCCTCTGATCTCTCGAGGAGATTAGCCTAAGTTCCCGCTGGAGAGGGTCAACGCTCGTGCTGCGGTGCCGTGCGTACGCTCCCGGTAAAGCGGGAACTTTAGAATAGCTAATCAGCCGGACGCCACTTCTGCGGAGTTAAAGGGTCAAAGACCGACGCCATCAGCGCGCACGGGTCCGTCGCTTATAGGTTCACCGAATCTGGGCAAAGGTTCAATCTGAGTTTAAAGATCTGTTGTCCGTCTGGGTTATTTTCCGCAAGGGTTCCGAGTAAGCCACTAGAGTCTGGTAGGGCAGTGGCTTGCTTACGTCTACGTCCGTGGGTCCTAGAGACTGCCGCCAATCGCTAGCTCTCCTACGAGACACCTACCTTGCTGCAGATGCAGCCCGCCAGTGTAGCAATGCCATTAGGTCTGGAGTCGAAGACATCCCGGCTGCTAAGGTCTGTCTAGACCATCCAAAAATCTTACCTGCTTCGACCCGAAATCGCTCTTCAGCTTCTAGGCGGTTTTAATGAACGCCACACCTCAAGATTACTTGCGCTAGGCCACAGTTGGGCCATCTTATCGATGTCATCATGGTCCCCTGCCCTGATAACATGCCAACTGAAGGTGTTGCCATTTGAACACTAGAATGTCTACTGGAAGGGAGACGAGCATAGGCGTGGTGAGACATCGGGGCAGAATAGAGACACGATCCTGGCGAACGGGGTGCTCCGTTTCCGGCCTGCTAAAGGGCATAGGCAACACAGTCCCTTGTACTTTAAACACAAGTCACACTGCATAAAGGAGGAGAGGCTCGTAGAGTATGCCATCTAGCATACCAAACAGCACTGCTACAGCCTTTCAAGAGGGGTTACCCATGTTAGGGTCTACACCAACCGAAGCAGATGGCTTCACGAGTCTCCAATGATCCCGAATTTACCCAAAAATTTCGGAGGATCTGCTGGATGGTATTCACTAACAGGTACCGTAGCTCTGCTGCGTAGCCGTCCGACTATGATCTACGATAGTGGACGAGGGGGCTCGTAAAGGTACCACTCGGCTAGCGGTGGGCGACGAATTCTTGTTATGTCGCCTTGAACATAGTTAGTTCATCTGCTATGGATCACCGGAAGGTATTACTGATCAAGTCGTCGTTCGAGAGAAGTCACCTCCCTGCTAAGTCACTAATAATGTGGCTATCCACTGAACCACTCACCAGGACAGTTGACTCTCTGCCGCAAGCCCCATATGCTGCACCCTAATCGTGGAACCGGGTATTAGAGAGTGACATATATAATCGGTATCATGAATACAAAAGCGACGGATCGATACACATCTGCTTCAATCGTTTAATAATTTGACACATATTAGCAAAAGATGTCCCTGACTAATCCCATCGCTGCCTGCCAAGTACCAAGGAGTGCAAGACCTGCGAGTACCTAGAGAGGTGTAACATTTCTCGTAGCGCTGAGTTAAAACCACGATGCGTGGCTCAAACTCCGCTCTGACCCAGGTTTGTGTTTAGGGGCTCCTGGCAGCTGGTAGCTGAAAAAAAGGGGTTACAGGCACTGCCAATATGGTTGAGCCACCTAATACTACACTTCCTAAAATCCCTATTTACATGTAAGTCAACAAAGGAAAGCGGTGACCGAAAATGACCATCAGCTCTTCTTACTTGGTGTAGATTAATTATCTATTATTGCCGGTTGGAATTTTACTACTTAATCCCGTATGCCGGCTGCTGAATATGGGGGGTGCTTCAGCTTCAAACTATTCTGGCCGGAGCCTGGGGGGTTACGGGGAGTCCGGCAGCCAGTAAATGCGGGATAAAGTACCGTGACATATCCTCAGTGTAATGGCCCAAAGCCATCCTCGACCGCGAAAACTTTACGTTAGACCAAGACGTATCGAGTAAGACACGTGCGCCAGCAACCCCGAAACCACGTGGGATAAGTCTCTGGAAAACGGGGCAAAAGTCCGAACGTTGAGTTCGGGCAACTGTCTAGTGCGACTACGAATAGTCTAAGCTCGAACTTTATTTGATTACGCTTCGCTTTTAGTATGGCATCGGCCCCGAACCCGGGTCTCGGAAGACACCCGCTTGTGTGGAATAAAGTTTCGGTCCAAATATATGACTAGTGTCCCAGGGAGCAGAAGGCCGTTGTGGAAAAACGCGTCACAATGTAACTTTTGGGAAATGGCCGGCTCTGTGCCGGTATGCTGGGCGGACGGGAAGTGTAATGTGCTTGATTGTAAACCGCGAAGTGCAGTACTCGATTCCGCGTAAACTTAGGTATCCATCAAGCCATGTTTTTCACCCCGGGACGTCCGACGCGGTCACGGTTGCAATCCTCGCCATTCACACCATTACTCAGGAAGCCGCCCATGGAGGGGGATCTGCATTCTAATCCATCGGTCGGAAGCACCAAAGCGCAGGTTTCCATCCGGGGTACGCGATAATATCCATCCAATGTTCCCTGTGCCTGTGGAACATGACCCGATGGATGGTCGTATCGATGCAGGATTCCGACCAGCGTACTGGAGCCGGCATAACCCATGCCACCCACCACCAGCCCCTTGGCTCACCGCGTTCATATCCAAACAAGTGCCTGACCCCACCTCGCGACCGCACTCTACAGTCCCCCCCGGAATGCGTGCGTATGAACGGGAACGTAGCGCTGAAACCCGTGCTGCTCCAAGGGAAGTCCATCCGCTGCGTTCTCCTCGGAGAGAAAGCCTCATATTCTCGAATGCCACTCCATCACCCAATGATTTTTTTTAACCCTTAAGCTCCTGGTTCGCCAATGTAAGATGCTGCAAAGCCCTAAGTCATACAATCCCCAGAACAGCCGTAGTTCGGGCTTAAAGGCTGTCGTAATCTTTTTGTAAGAAACCGTCCGCAAAGATGCAGGTCCTCTGTTCGTAGCATTAGTCTTTTGTGGAAAACAAGTGCTGCATCCCCACCCCCTCCGCGGGCAAATATGATGGCCTGCTTCACAAACTGTTGCGATTGGTCTTTGTGCTCCTCCGTCGCTCCAGGTGCTCTAGTTCGGCATCTTCGTAGTTGTTGGCCTCCCCGTCGCTGAGGTGAGTGGTAGCATGGTTGTTATCAAAACGGTAGCTGCGTCCTGCTGTCGGGGATTGCATCTTGCCGGTATCGCCACACCTGCCACTCGTACCGTCGCCCTCCGCTTGAGCTTTGTTTCTGTAATTTGGTAATTGCCGACGCCGCGCGTTGATGAACCAGTTTGATATTTGATCTGTTAGCAGCAACAGTTAGCCACGAAACGAAAGAACAGCCAACGTCTCTTTCGTGCCCATCAGAATAGGGACAACGATAAAGGATGCCGACTTACTCATTTGCAAGCCAGTCTGCCTCATAAGTTCCTGCTTTTCATCTTCGGACGGATATGGGTGTTCGACATGAGCAACAAACCAGGAGCGGAGCTTGTCCGTCGTCTCTTTAGGTAGGTTTCCTCGACGTCTGCGCTGTCTGCTGTCGCCAGCCATCTCATTCCTAGGGTCTCCCATGCGCATGTAGCTGTCGTGGTATGGGTGTCCAAGCGGCCCAATCGAGAAGGACGCACGATCTAAGGGACGGGTAGATCCCAGAGAGAGCGAATGGTGTCTGGTGGCGTGGGGAAAGCCGTAGCTTCCGTTTTCGGGTCTGTATGCGGACGTTCCTGCCTCCCGTCTATAGTCTGTACCGTAGGTGAAGCTTGGCCGTCTTAGAGATTCTTGGGAATAGCCATCCGCCGAATTGTTCCGAACTTCCTGCATCTCCACGACATTTCTTCTCACATCAAGCAATGGTAGGGTCGGCAGAGTTGGACGCCGCTCAGCCCTTTCGTACCCGCCTGTCGTGGCCAGGGAAGGTAACGGAGGTGAGCTTCTTGTAACATAGGGCGTTCTGCTGTTGGAGTTCGCCCATGCTTCAGAAGCTAGATCGGGGCCAGCTGATGATGATTGCGGCTGGTAAGTGCTTTGCTGCTGAGCGGAATACAGCCTTGGGACCTGTCCAGCTCTTTCGTATTCTCTCTCGTATTCCCAGGACAGCCGTCGTCTTTTAGATCCACTCGGTGAATGGATATACTCCGGTGGCGTCACCAGCCTATGCCCAGGTCCGCCACGAGGTGATGACATGTGGTGTTCTGCCCTCCTAGAAGCATCAGGGTGGGCCCGGAGCTGCAATTCTGGAAAAGCCTATTGTAATGTTAGTCGGAGAGTTACGCGAGAGTTGAGAGACGAAGACTCACCTCATTGATGGATGGAAGAGTCACTTTCTCAGTATCTGCGTAGGACCTTCGTAAAGGTTCTGGTCGGCGCTCATGCCAAGCGAGATCGCTATGGAAACCATCGTGATGGTGGAGAGTCATGGTAAGCGCAGCGGTCATCTTAGTAACCGCAGAAGATCGATCCCGATAGGGTATCACTGAAGACCCTGTATATTTATATCCCGTAATATACCACGGATACGGTTTATGATATACTTGATTCTGCAATACCTATTATTAAGTTAGTTACTGTGCAGGGCAGAGGGCATATTTATCGAGTGTTGTCCGGCCTGACAACGAGGGCTCACCTCCACCCAAATCAACAAGGAGATTCGGAAATTTGCCGAGAGCAAGGGCTCTTCGAATCTCTAATTACCCCAGTTCTGCTAACATTAATCGATGCCGGAAACGAGAGACGAACAGTCAAAGTAAGAGTAGAGTCGCAGGGCCTCCCCAGTCACGTACTCCTGCTCTGGAGCTGGCAAACAATGACCTGCTTGGGGCTGTTGCTGTGAAGGGACCCAATATATCAAAATATCAATTCCGACAGGGGGCTAATAGCTCGGTGCCCGGGTGCCTAAATAATGATTCAAAGAGGTTGACGATATCGAACTTTTAGAATATGCAACCGTGCGCCACAACTGTTGCAGTTCATCCAGACCCAGTAGTAAGACGAATGCAAGTCGAAATAATCTCGCTCAGAACGAGATCCCCTTGCTTTGCGTTTTAGCGCACGTCTCGAGTACCAACTCGGCGCGGGTCTGTTAGCAGATAGAGTAAATAAGATTTGACAGGCGGGCGGTGCAAGAAGTAAGTCCGAAGTCAAAATAGATGGCCTGACGGAGGGTGAGCATAAACAGTGGAGGAAAGGCCCATCTGTATCAACGGCCCGGGAAGGCTAGACCAAGCTCTGGGTTAGGTGGATAGTTTGGTCAGAGGAGCTTAACAGGGAGTGCATGTGTTTCCAACGTCGAAGTCAGGAAAGGGCTCACCATGGCGCGGGAGACAGTTTTGATGGAGCCAAACTAAGCCGTAAAGAACCCATCAATGCGAAGCATGAGCAGGGATGATATAGATGTCAAGGACCATCCACACCATCGGGGCACGGCGAAGAAAGAGACGAGAAGGTACATAGTCCTAGTATGACCGAGTTGTACCGTACCCGCATCCCACAGACGAGTCACTCTAGTTGCCTGTGGTGGCTCCCATGGATGGGCTAACAGACTCAGGCTCATGGTGGGACCGGGATCTGGGGCCTGGCCACGGGGCCATGGCTCCTCGAACTTTACATAAGGGTTCAAGGGCTTCAGCAGCGAGAAAGGCTAGCAAGCTAACTACTGTAGGTCCCTTGGAAGAGGCGGGGGATTCAGGGACACTAACCGCAGTCAAAGAAGCAGCGGCTGCAAGCGAAACAGGAAGATGGGAACGTGGGACAAATCTGTAAGCAGGGATGCTAGATCCCTGGCAGTGACGGCTATTACTCTTGGGCTAGGGGAATTGCCTGATGAAGAGAAAATGTGCCACCTGAGCTAACCTTACACACACGTACCATTGCATATGTAAGGTCAGTGAGTGCATTCGAAGCCGGGGACGGGAATTCTAGTTTGTGCTGAGTCCTGACAGTGACTGCCCTGCCCAACCTTTGTATCACACCCCGTCAATCTAGCCCTTGCCGCGTGCGCTGCCAAGTTAGAAGAGCTTCGAGAATGTGAATGAGAATGTCTCGAGGCGTCAGCGGCCAGCTTACCGGATAGTTCACATTGTTATTCGCTCTGCTTGCCACGACCTCGAGTCGACTAAGGGCAGTCCGGCCCAGCTCTTTTCCCGCAAGAGGCATTCGCAAGGGGCATTGTTATGCAGAGTATCGCTTTTAACAGGGAAGGCCAAGTGCCCAGGAAGCCAGTTGTCGAAACGACTGCACGCTGCCGACCCAGGAGATCAGCCTTTGCGTATGCAACTCGGCAGTGGGCGTGGCCCCAGGATCAAACCATATGATACAGGTGTTCCGAGCAGTCGGCACCATTAGATGGTAGCTCCTTCCAGTCGGAACAAAAGACAATGTTGTGCGCGGGGGTTGATTCCTGCCCAGGGTGACTAATGGATTAGAGATAGTCTGGTACCGGCGCTGGCCGGTTGCACCGTTGTTGATGCGTGCAGTATGTAGCGCATTATGTAGGCCATCAAGATCGATCCAATGCCGGCTGCTGCGAAGTACCTGCCTAGGTAGGTACATTATACATAGCGTAAGCAGACTTTGCATTTGATGGACGATCTTTCTATGGACGTCTGCATGTGCGTATCAGACTGGCTAGCTCGAGTTGGGCAGAGTATACTCAGGAGTTACGTCTGCCAAACTGACAGGATTGGATAGCGAAAGAATTCGGGGGTCTGCTGGGGCCGTAACGATTCATGTGCCAGGCGGCGGAATGGACGTCGATCCCACCTCATTGGCAAAAGCCACATCGGCGCGTTTGTTAAGTCTGGTAAGGCGGACTTGGCGAGCTAGGCCATATCAATCGATAACTTCCATGTCACCGGTCACTCGTGTGTGAAAGCTCGGTAAGCAAGGAAGTTTCCGCTAATGACATACAGACGTCTTCGTACATGGATTCACATTATAAGGACCCTCCGCAAGAAGCACCAGGCACGAATAATACCAGTTATACCAGTTATACCAGGAATGTATCATTGAAATACGTTGTCTCCCCCCAGCCCGCGATGGTGTATAGGAAGGATATTGGTAGGAGGATGTACGGAGAGTCGGTATCTACCGTACAAGGAGTAAGGTAGTCTAAACTAATACGCACATCCTGTTACATCAGCCTTTTCCTATTGCCCACCGGTCTTCAAAGCGACGAACTGCACGTATCGAATAATTAGCCCAAGCTGGGTATCAGCTCGCATGTGGTTTCTGTGTCATTCTTGGATTCGCGCACGGTGAATTATGCAGATCACTCGAATTCGAGACTATCCTCAACACAAGCTAGCGCCTTCACATATACCAAGCAGAAGGTTTGACATGATAAGGGGTAAGGCCTCTTTGGCGACCTAGAGAAGTACGTTGCTAATCCCCGACCTGGTTTGACACCTTATCTAACTTAGACTAAGAATACTATGATATAGAGTCTGCCGTGGCTAATCCGGGAGCTCGATTCACGACCGGTAATAAACCATAACGAAAAACGCAAGAGCGCTTATGGCGGCTGTAGCGTCGGAGGATTTTATGCTAGAGGTATACCCAGTATAAAACAGTATCGGGACTATCGGGTTCTTACCCGAAGACCGAACCATAACCGCCCACATTCCCGCAAAGTTAAGGCTTGACGAGTAATGAAAATGATGGTTAAATGATTATCTTGACGTTTGGTGCATGTGGATAGCAAAGACGTTACTAATTACCTAGTACTGCGCTAGTCGGCACGTCAAAGCGTCTCCGCCAGAGTGGGATCACGGCGCTCCACTTTAGGGCGGTAACCATACCCTTGCTTTCCCCCCTACCCCAGCCGCTTGTCAAATCAATCAGAACCCCAAATCTCGCTGAACTGCGTCGCTTTTGGTAAAAAGTCCGGATACGGTGGGGTGGTGGTTGGGGGTAGTCGCTTTTTCCTGAAAGGGCCAGATATTGTGCAACACCAGTCTATGTATATGCACACGCCCCGAGAACCTGGAAACCGACAAAGCACGCACGTCGAATGAAAATGTTAAACCATTTAGTGATATACGTTTACTCCGCAGGCTCTTCGATAGGCTACAGCGCACCCAGAAGTGGTGATCACTTACTCAGGAAGAGCTATCATCACGACGAGAGTATGGTCAAGATATGGAAGAGACTTAGCAAAACCCTTGCGAGGTAGGTGGCAGAGACTATTCGTAGTAGGAGGCTCAATTATATACTAGCTTGCAGGCCAAGTATGCGGGCGAGCCGCCCGGGGTTGTCATGATTGGAGTACCGTGTTGAGAATGGTTTTGAGTTAATGATAGTTGCCCCCTTTTCAGCTTTAGTCCCCTCCGCGACGGTTTAGCAATTCAGCCCTTACCTCCAGGTGGATAGAACCGCTAATAAATAACACCACATGGACGAAGTATTGACAAGGGCGCTGAACCCACCTGCCGAAAATTATCCGGCTTGCCGATCATACCGATGGATTGATTATGTAGTATGCTACGTACTGCCAGATGCCCGCTAGCTACCGGACACTTCTTATGGGTTATAAGTTCACAGAGAGCAAGGATCTTTTACCGGTAATACACCTTTATATCTGAATCAATAGGT
The DNA here is from genome assembly GCA_004155945.1 of Monosporascus sp. mg162. NCBI lineage: Eukaryota > Fungi > Ascomycota > Sordariomycetes > Xylariales > Monosporascus > Monosporascus sp. mg162. Next base: position 58,028 of record QJNY01000379.1, read on the forward strand.
AACGTATGTCTTGGTTATCTAGCATACCAACGAGACAGCTTTTGATAGTTAGGTGATACGTGGTGGCTGATAAGAGGCGTCCGGTTTTCATCAGGTCCAGGACGATGTACAGGTCGAAATGCACGTGTACGTGACTTGGTGTGCACCGGACAAGGATACTGTGCTCTTGACGGCATCGAAGCTACAGTTTCCATATTTGCTGAGAAGGGCTCGACATGTGAAGCTGGGTAAAAGTCACGATGTCTGACTCGGTGGTACGTCAACTGTCTCAACACGGTTTAATGATGACACGGACAAAGATCACCGGGTAGCAAGCATCGTAGGTGAAACGACGCGCATTAATTGATTACTAAAGACCGGGAATAGTACGAATATCGTCCTCAAGCCAGTCGTGGGTTGATATCGTACAGGCTTGCAATATCGAACGCCTCCTTTGCTGCCGACACGGTATACGATTCCGAACACGGGCAAGAGGATAGCTTTGCAGACCATACATACCCAGATCAAAACACGGGACATCCTTGATAGGTGAACTTGTGTGGTCGTTACGCCTCTAGAAGTAGTCAACTCTAGTGCATCGACCCGTTTACAAGAACCAGTGCGTTATTCCATCCTTAGCTGCTGTAGGAAGGGAACTGAAGACAAGGTAACGCCACGATTCCAATCATACATATCGTAGCGATGACTGTCGTTAAGACTCCAGAGCGAAAAGTGTCACGTTGTATGGCGTCGTTTGAAAACAATCACTTCTATTCATTCTACGTTAGCTTACATAGTAGTAGTTTTTAATAAGCCATTGGTAAAAGTCGCTGGCACATGATAGTATTGTAACTTTTTCTTTTCTATTTATTCTCTCTCCAAGACCACCCCCACCCTCATGCGGACCCGGCCCGCACGCGCGATATACAGGGTTGTTTTAGCGCCACCGTTGCTACCAAATCCCTTAGTAAAGCTTGGCGTCTATGTAAGCCTTTTTACTATGTATGATGGGTAAGTCTAACATCCCGGGGCGGTATCCTCTCCACATGTTAGACTCCCGGATTTTCTTCCAGTTGGCCAGTTTTTCGCACTAGCTGATACCTAACATGATTATTTTATTTCGCAAGGTACTAAGTATCAACACGTCAAAGTCCCATGTGCGGTGCGCCTAGTGTACATACATACACACGCTGGTCTGTGATGGAGGACTTTCCTCGTTGGCTCGGATCTCATATCTAGCCAAGATTCCACCAGGGATTTATTACTTGTTAGTTAGTTCGCTGGCACCTGTCATAAGCCTTGTCACCGAGACAATGGACGGATGGGTGGCTGATCAACCCCGTGCGATGGTTCGACGCATGTTTCATTGCCCCACTTTTGTGACCTATACACACACACACATGTGCTTGCGCACACACACACCCCCCCCTCCAGAGTTCAGGCGCTTGCGGGACCTGTCCAATCATAAACAGAGAAGGACCCAAGCCCAAATGCAGCCAAAAGATGAGAAGCGAAGTGGTGGTGATCTGCCCTGGTTCTGGAACCGGGTTCCTGGTACGTTCAGGCAGATCTTAGTCGTCACGAAGCACTCCTTAATAATCGGTAGCATCCCCATACGCTACGCTACAGCCTTTTTCGACTTCCAGCGAGTGGGACTGCACAAACCAACCTCCAGGGTCCCCTTACCATTCCAAAGAGGAAAGGTAACTGGCTCGCTTAGTGTTAAGGTTATCGATAGAAGCAGATCATCCGGTAGATCGGAGGCTTTGTAGCATTCTGGCTGGTCCCTGCAAAAATGGTGGTCCGTGTAGCCCCACTCAGTGGAAGTCGAAAAAGGCGATAGTTTGTGTCCAAGACATGAAGCCGCCATGTGCCAGTTGAGAGACAAGAGGTTGTTTAACCTGTATGGATTTTGCGCCTTGTTGGGCAAGACAGGAGGACTGCAGAATCTGCCCAAAAGGTCATGCTCCAACGCGCGACGGGTTCCGCGTGCTTTCGTATGGAATCCAAACAACTCGCACTGACAGCTTATAGCAACTTGGCACATTTATTCGTCGCTACAGTATTTTCTCGTCAGGTAATGTTATCCAGTTCAGATGAAAAGCCAAGCTTCCTGTGTTTCAGTACACTAGGCCGTCTGTATGTAAGGCCCGGTTCGTGTATGCCGTGCGCTATCAGTATGTCGGACACGAGATATATACATGCCCACAAAGTTTTAAAAACTGCTGGAACCCAAAGAGATTTGAGTAACTCAAACCTGCACGGAGATTTGACTCCTTCAGGGGCGCCTTCGAGGATCTCAAAGCTTCTTCGACAAGCTTGCGCAAACCACAACGGCCTCTTGCATCCAAAGTGCCATCAGGAGTAGGCATATTGTCCGACTCGAGCTCCGATACCATTGATATGCCGGTAGCCATTAGACGAGGCCCAATTGGAATACGGCGAGGCTTGATCAGCTGCCTCTTCCGAGGCTGATGACGCTTTGCGAACATTCCGTTGACGTCGCACTCTTCCATAACGATTCCTGGTGCAATTTGTTTTTTGTGTCACACTCGAAACGAAATTGGAGGTGAAGGGAGACAGACTGCGGAAGAGCGTACGCGCGCACACGGGCTTGGCATAATCATCAACATGTCATCGGTCGGGGGTTTTTTTATTAGACGAGGTGCTGCTGTCAACGAACTGCCAGTCAACGAACCCTTGGCCAGTGGTTTTGTTCCAGACTCCCCCCGTCGGTAACGGCTGGCCGACCCGCTGCTCGCAGACCAGGCCTCCCTGACTTCCCCTTTACTAGCTGCCCCAGCCCTCCACACCCATACCATCTCGCGACAATTACTGGATCAGGTAAGGTTGAATTGGCAGCGCCAACCCCTGGGGACCCGTCAGACGGTTTTCATTCTCATGTGCGCCAGCTCTTCTTTGTTATCTCCGTTTCTGCGTACGTAATGTATCTTCTTGTCGATGATCATGGACACCCAGATACCATGAAATCAGGGGCCACTATTGGGAATCCGCGTCGCCGCCTCACTTCAGGGCAAGGAGCCTTACCTCGCTACTTATAAACAGCTCGAACCCGACTCCACACTGTAACTCCATCACAATCGAGGAAGAGCATACGTACTTGGCTTCTAGTATCCCTATGCCTTGCCTCGACAGCCTCCGACAACATCCGTCTAATAACCAAATACTATTAACCCCCAGCTAGAATAGTTTGCACCCCGCACAGGATGCTCTCGTAATGCTTCAATTGCTAATATTACGACTGGTCTTCCCCGCTGTCCGTCATCCGGGGAAAGTGATCTTGCCTGAAATGTGAAATAGGGCCTTGGCGCTTCCGAAGAAACGGCTGACTGATGAGGCAACGTAATGGCCTGGTTAGCGACATGTCTGTAACGTTGTGCCTCGTGGCTAGCGTACGCCTTAGCCATTGCCTGGCAATGGTATTATCCAGTGGGTGGGCTTGGCACAACTGTGCTAATTTCGCATCTTGATATTGCATCTGCGGAGGTCACACCGAATTCATGCAGCTCCTAGAGGGTGTTCCCACTAATTGCTTAAGAAGGAGCGTATCCAGCCCACCGGTCAAAGACATGCAAGGATCCCTATGTGTTTCATATAGATGTAAATGTACTACTGCTGCGCCCCCCCACGAGGGCAGAGAGTTTAGATTCCGTAACGACGACATGCCCACTGCTATCGCGAGAGCGCGGCAACGGGTTGGCAGACGCCTCAACGAGATGAGCGGGGTTGCCCGTCCCCGAAAGGCAACAGCCCGAGATGTCTGCATGAGTTTATTGATAGGACGTTAGGATTAGGTTTCGCTGCCAAGCTTGGTCAAACCACGCTCATCTCAACCGTCGAACGTTCCTTGGGTACCGGAAGTCTGCTGTGGTGCGTGACACGAAGAGTTTATCTTCTTCAGCGGACGTCGTGACAGTGGTAATCTACTGATACCACTTCAAGATGCACTCCACGCCACCGCTTCCAAGGTTGACACACGTCGGAATCTGTAGAAAGGTACAAGTACCACTCCGTTGTACGTGGAACCATTGCACAGGGGAGAAAATAGCCACCGCAGCTCATTTCGGTCACTGACATCTTCCATCAAGCCAAGAGACCCCTGGTCGAACTTGGGAAGGGCAAGCAAAATTCTTGTTCGTCAAGCCCCTCGCGGCAAAGGACTCGTATCTAGGGTGCAAGATGCGTCGCTTTCCCTACCGGTAAGTTCCTTTACTCTTTAACCTTCCAAGGCTAGATTTATGTGTGACTTGTGGTGCGCGAGGGAGTATGTACCTGACGCCCGGTTCTGCGAAACGGAACGGCTGATATCCCCTTTCCTTTATCAACGAGCTGCTCGTGCGGGATCATCCTATGAGTATCTTGTTTTTGCTGCAGGGTAACCACGCCGATATACGACTTGCCTATAGATCTCGGACGAGGCGACGTATCGCTTTTAGGATCCGGCCTACCAAGATCTGTCACATCGGATGCGCATTGCACCATACATGTGCATCTGCGTGCGAGCTGCATTCACCGGCTGTTGGAGCGGGGATAGATACAACGCTGTGCTCGATATAGGGCGCGCCTATTACAAGGATGGGCGGGTGTCCTGCCAGTTGCCGGCTGGCTGCGTCTCTGGACCGCAGCAGTCGTATGTCATATTACTTCTCCGATCTGCGGTTTCACGAGAATCTGGGGCGGACGAATCGGACGCGCAGCTCCTCTGATCTCTGGAAAGCCCCATTCAACCTGAATCAAGCCTGCGGCATCCGAAGACGATATGCTTGACGGAATACAACGACATGCTATTAATCTATTTCGCTTTCAGGCTACGCAGGCCCCAGAAGCGCTTTGCATGGCCGGAGAGGCTTAAGGCCTCCCTCACCTGACTGTTACAGGTAAGCTCCTTGGACTTTTTGATCCATGACAACGGTAACGACTCAAACGCTTCGACTCTCGTGTTCTTCTCTTGTTGCTATCAATCTCGAAGCATATAGAGATGGAGAGGTCCTATAATGTATATCTTCAAAGCTCGACGTAGTCCAATTCCGATGCTCATCCCGCTCGGACCTTTTCCCAACTCGCGCTCGCTTACAGACAGAGTGATTTACGCAGTAGGACGCTTCCGTCACACGAATGCTTCCCCGCAGACGCAAACTAGCCACAAAGACTGCAGTAGGTTTCCGGATTCACTCAATTATGTGTCCTTAGGCGTCGCCTGAGCAGCTTATAGATGGGGGTCAACAGGTACTAACATTTCGAAGCTTCCATTCGCTGTGTCTTCCTTCCTCACTTGAAATAGCCGCTAAAGAAATCCCGTCATGGCTATCAATAGTTTCATTCTCGACCATTGAAAGACGGGAGGCATCCGCTCTCCCCATAACTTCTGTCCCAGTCGGGGCAAAGTAGTCCTCCGCCGGTCCCAGCCTAATAATGCTGGGCCATCGTGGCTGTCTGCTCCATATGGTGAAGGAGAGGGCTAACTACAAATACCTACTTCCGCGGAGACACGCTCGCTTCACGCAACTCTCTGACGTCTGACCGAAAGCTGACTTCCATCTATTTACTACTTATCTTACCACATAGGTATCTCCTGATTCACGTCTTATGAACAAACAGTACTTTCGGCTACCTACCAGTCAAGAACACACCACATGTCACCGTGGGCTCCGGGCCTCCCAAGGAGGACACAGAGAGTGAACGCCGTTAGGTGACCATGTGGAGAATAGTCCGTGCATCTGTCAATCAGCGGGTGACGGGCAGACGGGGCGGGATGTTAGGGACGTGGCTGCACTAGAGCACCAACTAGCCAAGCTAGCGGATTACAGCTTACCGGTCAGTGTCGTGATCAAACTAATTGACGCACTCGTGGTTAGTGGGTCCTGGGAAAGTGTGTTAATTATTTTGATCACCACCTGCCGGTATACTAAAGTCGAAGACAGGACTGCGCCTATAGTAGTGCGTACTATATATACCCAGGGTAGGGAACCGAGCAGCTGCCGCAAGCTGGTACTGTTCTAGATGGTTTACCGATATATATAAACTGCATACATGCAAGTCCCCGGATGCGGTGGTGTGCAGCGACGGCTACGCTGATCCCTGGTGCTTGGCATAACGACGATCCTGGTGCGGTCGCAAACCATCACGACCACCGCCCCGTGTCAGGGGGCTCCTCTCGGTTCCGATTCGCCCTAGTGATCAGCGACCCTAACCATCAGACTGGGTTCTTCTTTTGGGCAACGTCCATCATCATCGCATGGGGAAGCACGCTCGCGGATACCCTTGACAGCGAGAATAATAACGAATGATGCATCGCACTAACAATTTACACTCTTCATATTTTGCCCTTGGCTCTCTTCTCCTCTTCTGCTCTTTCGCAAAGGCAGCGAATTGTTGCCACCTTCCCCTCCGGTGATGGAGTGGCGCTTGGTGTCCTTTCCTTGATTTTCCTCGGTTCCTAGCTAGCTTAGGTACCACGATGATGTACTACGTCCTAGGGACAAGTTTTAACATCCTAGTCGGGTACTTTCCATCGACTGGCCATTTCGAACTTTTATTATATGAATCAGAACTGCACGAAAGCAATAGCGTTGGACCAGACGCCAGAGGGTACCTGGCAGGGGTGTTAATATTCGGCCCGATACTGAGTATGCTCCTGAGATTCTAACGAATCGCGCCCCGCGCTGCGGGCTCTCTCGTGTCCCAAGAAGATCTATCAGTCATCCCGTCGTTGTGGATGATGATGCTATTTTGCTCAGCTGACGTCTGTACCAGGGACGAAGCTGGACACGACCCTCCCCCTGGCGATGTATATGTATATAACACTCCCCGGCATCATTCTCGATTTAGAGCTAACGTCGAGTGGCGTTCGGCTCGAGGAAGGGGTGCCTGTCACGGTGGCGTACGATCACCCGTGCCTTTTCTTAGCATCTCCCAGAGCTAGCGACGGAAAGGGTATGCAGTTCTTCGAGCTATGTCCATTGACGGATAGACCTCTTCACCATCGACCTACGTGATTCATATACGACTGTTGCCATCACGAGTACCGGGTCTGGGGGTATCGCCCCCTGGCTTGAACGTGGTGGCTCAGGGCTAGCGCCCGGCTTCTGCAGATATGATACCGCTTTCGTCGCTTCTTATCGAGGGCGTTGTGATGCGCGTGTAGAATTCGCGAGGTCACGAGGAGCGTGGCTGACTCGGATCCTCTGGTTAGGCCGTGGTGTGTTGATTTGTCAGTTTTCCGCCTCTGCATTGAGTTGAACTGGGATGACCTCCTCGGGTACTCTTTTGATGCGTCTAGTGTACCGTCATAAGACCACGAAGACTACGTAATCTATTATTCTGCTGCCATCAGCGCTGCAATTGCTTCGCCGCCTGCTCGCTCTTGGCTCTCAGATGCTTAAGAACTCCGACCTTGAAACATGGCTAGCGCCTCTATGCGGGAGCTCCTTCACTACTAGAGTATGTGCGATATTCTCCTGGTGCATCATGTGAGTAGGATACGGAGTCGTGACCAACTGCTTTGTCTTCATATGTTTTCTCAGGTGGTGCCATTATAGGGTTCCGATTTTCAGTGAAGTCGAAGCCGAGTAGATGCCCATGCTTTACGCTCTCGTGGGATTCCCGCCCCCCTGGAAGACATCCGGCATCCCACCCCGGTCCCGGCGTGTCCGGCTGACGGCGCCTTTCGGATCTTGACCCAGCTCTGCGTCGTCCGTCGGGACAGGGCCCAGGCCCCCTGCAAGGACGCGGACGTCACCTTGCCTTTTCCCCCCTGCTCGGGATGTTCGATGGGTGGAAGCCGCCTCAACGCGGATGAGAGCTCATGCAGCAATTTTACCCCCGGCATAAACTACCTCGTGGCCGTTAATTATCTGCCTCGGGAATGCCGACTCCACGATGCATGCAGGTACGGCCCAACTAGGAAGGTGCGCGTAGGTTGAGCGATTGGCTACCAGGTTCCCGGCGAGGGCTGCATCAGCTGGTAATGTCGTCGGGACGTATTGTCACCCTGGCGATAAGGCAAGTTCAACACTGCACGTCAGAGTGTAGGACCGGCGCTTGAATAAACCCCGCTTCGCCCTGCAGTGACGAGGTGTGCGTGTAAGCAGCTCAGAGCTGTAACGAATCGTCTGAGTGTTCAGATGTAGAACTGAATATCAGCCGGTGCGTCGTTTTACTTCACGGTATTTTAGCATCCCCTCACCACGGCTATGGCCCAACGCGACGGCCCCCTCCTCGGATGAAGTGCTGTACGTGAACCCCCTAAAGACCCAGGTAGGTGGGCTCGCAACACGAGCATCTGTTTGCAGTAGCCGCACTCTAGTTACCGTACGGGTAGCACTTGGGGGCGGTATAAGTCACCGTGTTCTCAACGAGGCACATGGCGTATGTGCCATCACGTACAGGAGAAATGGCGTGGAAGGCTGAAGCTAGTCGCTGTTCGATATGCGATTACACGTCGGTCAGCCTCTACTGTAGCCCTTCCCGCTACATCCATCACGAAGGGGATGACTGTCCCAAAGCGTGATAAGCCTAGCTAGAGGGAGTATGTCGACTCCGCCATACCTCCCTCTGGTTATTATAAGGGCCAGTCCGCTCTTAAGGCTGGGTTGGTGGCTGGGGATCAGCCTAGGGCGGCGATGACGGAGAACGATATCCATTCTGGGACCATGTGGCCCGTCTTCGAGATGGTAATGAGGGCAAGTGTTAGCCTTCCCGCGCTGCAGAATTTTTGAACGGGGTCTCCATCGCGACGCCTCCCAGATGGGCCTCCAGTCCCTGGACGGGTTCGTGGTGCATTACCAAATAAGACGTAGGTGGCACCGCACATACTTCGTCGAAGTCAGGCCGCCGAAGACAATAGTTGTTCAACAGAGAGAGGCTACGGCGTGAATTGACAAATCCACATTGGCTTCGATGCAGAGGTGAGTGTCCAATGCGTCTTATATCGGAAGACAGTCTGTCTTAATAAGTCCGGACACGAGTCGGGCTTAGTCTTTTACGGAATCTAGGCAGGGCGTCGAAGTGCTTGTTCTGCGATAAGCAAGGACGGAGATGTTGGGCAGCAAAGAAAAGGGGTTGTGTTAAGTGCTAGCCACGGATTGCATACGTACTTGGTATTTTAACTTCTTGTCGGAATATGGAATAGTGATGGAGAGTGCTATGAATACTAAGAAGCCAGATGCGTACAATTTACATCCAATTTGCGTCGCTTTCCACACGGGGCTCCCGGGAAACCCGGCCCATAGACCCCAAGCTTCCACTCGGGACACTTGGGCACCATCCCTCGATCCGACAGAAACCAAGGGTATTGTGCGTGGCGTTGATGTAAACCTTGTTGGCCGTTGCTTGGTAATAAGTCGCTCGATGGAGTTTCGTAGGCGTGCTTTCGACTCGTCGCCCAATCTCTCAGATCCAGGATAATTCGCCACTGAAGCTCAGGCGCAAATGCTCAATCAAGTTCTAAGTCTAGCAGAAACGCAATAACCGTCCTTACGTAAAAGACTGGCAACGAGAAGAAAAGGGCGTCATGTTCCACACATGCGCCGTACCGTCATGATTCGTATTTCCTTCTCTGGACCAGACCTGATAAAACCACGCCGCCCTTTCCCTGGCCCAGTCGCCTTGAACACCAATCTATATCCCCGAAACTACCTGAATCTGAATGGACACCAACGACATGTAATGCAATCTAGCCAATACCCTCAGAAGTGGCTTTCCTACCACCACGTATACAAACCAACAGGGGGATATGACATAGCAGTAGGCGTAGGATGTTTAGTAATCTCAACTCTTCTCACGAGCCCTAACCACTCAGGGGTCAACGCCACTGCCGTGATTCCCCACGGACAAGCTCTACGCTGCTGGTTCGTTGCTTCCCCTTATCGCGACCCGTCCGCTCGTCCGCTACGGATGAACTTGTTGAAGAGCCCCCTGCCCCCGTGCATCCAGGTCTGTTTCTTTTCCGCGGCGACGTCATCGGTCCGTAGCGTCTCTGGAGGTTCCGTCCTGGACTTCCGAGCCGCGCGTTCGCTGGCCAGTTGCTCCTCGTCGGACTCCAGGAGGTCGTAGTCTTCGGCGCCGGGTGGCGTCGCTAGGTGCCTCTCCTGGTGGCGACTCTTGCCGGGGTAACTCCGGTAGCTCGCCTTGGTATCCGCACCAGCGGCCTTGCCGGACCCCGCGCCCATTCCGGTATCTTGCAGCTTCGCTATGCCGCGCACGAGGGGCGCGACCATAGGACCCTTAACATCCCACCCCCCGTCCTGTATAGCTAGCTGGAAGTCGAGTACCTTTCTGTAGAGCGAAGGTTGTTGCCGCTCGAATTCGTCCTCGACCTCCTTCTGGTGTCGAACCATGGCTTCCATTCGCTCGGCCTTCACGGTCGGTACTAGGTCAGTGTGGTGCCCATCCTCGTCCTCCAGCTGTTTAAACCACTCGTCATATAGTTGAGTGTCCTGCGTCTAGCCAACATTAGTAAAGGGTCTGGAAAAGTTCACACCAATCGCTTACCGTCTCCTCGCGAGATTTCTCCTGAAGGCTCGGGAGATACGCCCTGGCGTTATCTGTCATCTTGATTCCAACAATGTACTTGTCAAACGACTCCGAGAACTCGCGATAGTGACCTTTCAGCACAAAGCATTGCCCGGTCCATCCCTCGGTTCTGAATTTCTGATATAGAGCCTCTGCCGTTGGAGCCTCCCACGCGAATTCTACATGTCTGTCATAGAAAACGACGCATTTGCAGTCATACCATGTCGCGAAGATGCTACGAGTTGTCTCGTCCGGGAGAGCCTTTTCAACCAGCTCGAGGGTGGCTCTCGACACAAAAGATGCCGGCGCTCTGTAGTTGATAGCCCCGTGGATATGTGATCTTTCGTAATCGGCTAGTGAGCGGAGATCCACAACGAGGACTTGATTCGAGGGAACCACTTCCAAAAGTCTGTTCAAGTGTCCAGGGAGGATCATCCGTGGCGCTTCTCTTGAACGGTCACGACTGTGGTCATCTATCCTTAAGCTCTGGAGTCGATTTTCTACTTCTTGCTGTTCCCGGCGATGGAAAAACCAGAGCTACGCCGTATTAGTACAGGGACCCATTTGCGCATCAGTGGGATAACTCACGTCGAGGTCTATCGTTTCAATACCAAGATTCGAAGCCAGAAATTCTTTGACAGCGACCGTCGGGCGAGGATTGTCAAGAAAATACTCCTCGAGCCGTGACTGCACATGGGGCGCCAGTTGGGGTCGAGCCGGAAGATTGTCAACGGAGGTTAGATGAGCCCTCCTCGAGTCACGTTGATGGTTTAGTATGGGAACCCTCGAGAAGTTTTGATGTGGCATAGCTTCGTGTAGGAGCATCGGAGGCGCAGTGTGCTGCCTGATAGGCGTCCCCAAGTTGTTATTGCTCCACGCTCGGGCGATTTGGTCAGGTAACTGAGTTACCCTTGAATGGACTGACAAAGCTCCCTGACTTTGACCGGGCGCACTTCTAGCACCAGACCCAACCACAGACATCACACTTGGTCGTCTGCCGTCAGTATAGACCGTCGTCCCAGAGAACATCGACAATCTCGATTCCACATCCGTGTCCCGGCTGACTGAAATTTCTTCGTCCACTGGGGCTCGGTCTCCGGGGCGTTTTAGCGCTAAGTTGTTCGACCGAACGAAGGCAACAAAATTGCAGGCGTGGTTCTCCGGGAGCAGATCCCACACCATAACCGGCATTGACAAAAGTAGCAGCGTTGAATGACTTTTAAACACTCCTTGGACTTTGACATACTTTGCGATCGCAGGTATAGATTGGAGCCAATGCTCCCACTCGTTGAGATTTAGGCGTTGGTCGTCTTCTAAAGCTAAGGAGATCATCACGTGCGGTACATCCTCGCTCGGTTCCGATCCTATAATTTCCTGTGGTCCCGCATATCGCCCGGCGGAAGAGCTGTCTTCGAACATCAGCTCCTGTGGTGGCGATGGAGGCCGCATGTCACATGATACGGTTCGAGAAATCTCGATGCTGGGTGCTCGGTGGTTAGCCGTCATCATGAAGTGCACTGGCGTCGAACGCGCTTCGAAATGTCTGCCGTTTCGCCTTTCGGGTCTGGGGTGCTTCAGACGTGCTAGTACCTCGGCGTGGACCATAGCCGCGGAGAATATCCTGTCCTTCCATTCCTGAAGCACTTCGATGAGGGCGCTGGTGAACGAGTAACGTCCCGGATCGGGGGCAATCGCATCCCAACTCGAAGCTGATATGGTCTCCGTGATGCTGTTCCCGTTCGGGAAAGTAGCGCTCGCAGCTCCCGCACAGCAGTCAAGAAGAATTAGCACATCGGAAAGAGATCTTTCTAGCAACGTTTGAATTGCAGACCACCTGGACAAAGTTATAAGTCTTTTTCCCCCCACGTGAGCATAGCGGAACAAGATGACTTACTGCAGCCATGGCGAATCTGAATTCCGGTTTCTGGATGGAGTCTTTAGCACAGTTGAACAACAAGGCGGGCCTGGATACACAAGAACTTACGCGCACCATGTACTCTGTCTCGAGTTGTCTATCCTTGCATGGCCTCCGTAGTATACGATGAACAACGTGTCCTGCGACTCGTACTCCTTGATCATGGCTCCAATCTTCAGCATCAAATCCAAATGTGCGTTGTCGGACGGTATCGAGAAAGTCTCGGTCTCGAAGTTGTAGTCTTCTCGGAAACATGTCTCGAGATCTTCCAGCTCGGGAAGGACGAATAAGTCGTCACATCTCCAGTGCAGAAGAAGGGCGTGCACCTTCTTATATCGCTGCGAATGGCCACGGTTCGGAAAGGCCCGAGCTGCGGACTACGGGCAGCCGCGTCAGTAGGTTGACCGAGCTTTGCGCTTAAGTGGGTTGGGGTGAAACGCACATCTTCAAGTGTTCGCGCGAAGTCGGGTAAATGCTTGATGTGGAAGTTCACACGACTGATATCATGCGTTGCGGACGGTGCCTTCTCGTCGCCCGGGCTGGAGCCATACTGAGAAGTGATAGTTAGAAGAGGGCATTCTCGAAACCCGATTCTTGAATTGTTCTTACGCACGGCAGAATCCCCACTGCTCATGCTGCTCCCATCCGCGGGCCGTCTCGAACTCAAGGTTAGGAAAGGCAAGCGGTCGGCCATGTCTGCAAACACCTATTGGTCTCGCTGTTATGGCGTGCAAAGGAAGCGCGCGAGGAAGCTTGCGGGAGCGAGTGCTTCACATTACACTGTTACGGCGCGGCCCTTCACGGGCAAGATGTGCGAAAATGGTCTCAAGAAAAGCAGGGGCGAAATGATGAATATTGGAATATTCGTTGGATGGAAATAGAAGACGGCTAAAAAAAAAATTTGCTAACGTTGAGGATATCGCGCTCTGCTACCATCGCCTTCTCTTCTCCCAACTCGAGGTTCCAGCGCCTACTCTTGGTATTGATCCTTCGTCTAGCCAAGGTACTGCTGGGATGAATGAATGCGACTGTGATGCGTTTGGAAGACTTGCCATTTCCATTACAGCATCGGTAACAGAATTGGGTTTAGCGGTTTGAGCTACGCGGTGTCAGATGGGAAGGCTCCCACTGCCACGTTGTGTTCCAGTCAGGGATCATTGGCCCCCAGTAGTTAGCCAAGAAAAGGATAGCCTATGATCTCCCTGGGCGTGAATGAGGCAAGCATTTCCTTGCATAGTACAGTAGGTACTCTAGAGAACAGAATGAGGCAGACACGGTATTGAAAGGGGCATTAAATTCAGGAAAGGTACTTAAAGGTGGGACCGAGAGATCATTAACCAACAAGTAGGAACCTCCCTGGTTCCGTTCCCTGTACGTAGCTGTCAGTTACTAAACGTGATACTGTAGTCAGGGACGGTGGGGGGCCGAGCTACCGACGGGAATATGCTTGTATGTAACTCCCGAGTCCCCGAGGCCTTGTCTTCAACTACAACGCCCCAATGGTATGTACAGGTCTCGCTACGCTAATAGTCATCTATGAGATTCCTATTTTTGGTGGCTCTTCAGTTCGAACGTCGCTTTCTGGGAACTCATGATCCCTCAAAAGGTTTTCCCGAGGTCGTGGATGAAGTTGGGTCTTGGCAATGCCGCCTGATGCTGAAGGTCATCAGCCAGCAGGTCTGAGTCGTATCAAACGTAACACGGCTTGCACAAGTTGCCGCGACGCAAAAGTAAACCCTTATTTTCGCTCCCATTTAACCACTAGGTAGTTGACAAATGAGTAGGTGCGATGTATCCCGAGCCATTCTCAGAATGCGTCATGCCAACGTTGTACGAAGCATCACCTCTCATGTGTTGTGGATAAAACACATAAAAGAGTGAGCCGGAAGAGGTGAGTGTCCAACTACCAGCCAGAGGTGTCATAGTCGAACCCAGCGTTGACTTGACTGTAGTAAGCTGGAAGAGCTAGCAAAGGAGATACAATCCATCAAGCAGAATGTTGGTGAAAGATCCGTACCGTCCCCATCGCCATCGGGGTCTTCCCAACAAAAGGATGTCACGGCACCCTTGGGGGAGCCTGGAGCGCCACGGCTTGACTGGGCACCTCCGGCAGGACCTCCAGCAGTGCTGGCTGGTAACAGCACGACGCTTGAATCATCACCGCTCCCGTACGTCACGCTCAACCGAGATCCAAGCACGGGTCCCAGTCAACCAAGAGCATTGGGCTCGCAACCTTTCTCAAGCGATGATGTTGATCACTATTTCCAGAGGTTAGTATAGTGTGGTTGTTGTCGTAGCTGCGGTATATCTAATCCGTTATAGTTACTTCCGGCACTTCCACCCGTACTTCCCTATCGTACGGGATAGAGACCCAAACAAATGCTACGATACTTGCCCCTTACTTTTCTGGACTATCATTCTAATAGCCTCGCGGCGCTATGCCAAGAGTCTCACCATTCTACCATTTCTGTTAGATGCCGTCAGAAAGGAGATGTCCTCAGCCGTCTCGGTCTTCCCCCTCTCCCTAGCTTCAATCAATGCGCTCATATTGGTATGTGCATGGAATTTCCCGGATGTGAGGCTTACCAAAGACCCCACTGCTCTCTTTTCTAGCGTCGCGATGAACGCATGTTTACTATTAGGCATTCATCTGGGAAAGGGGAGACACATCGAATACACTGTAGCTCATTTCCGGACTGAATTCTCCGACGAGGAGGCTGTCTTCACTTGGGTTGGCTATAACATCGTATCGCAGAGGTATGATGTCAGCTCCGCCCAAGGATCGCATGGTCGACATTGACGCTTCTATAGAATGTCTTCCTACCTGGGTCTTCCGCCCCTGGGCAGCTTATTTAACAGAACTATACAGGGTGTCATTGATGGCAAAACATCCTTTCCGGTCTCGCCCAGTTTCCGCATTCTTCTACAATGCCAGAAGTTCTGCAACCATCTAAACAAGACCATGGCTGCTTACCTCGAAGAATCCCGAGGCGTGTCAGCGCATGTGGTTCGCCTGCTTGAAGATGAATGGAATGGCGTGCAATGTCTTATGTTCTCTGATCGCCCAGGTAAGCATCCACCAAAGTCCTAAATAGGCCTTTAAGTCTAACTTCGACAGGCGATCTGGATCGACTTAACGTGCTTTTGGTTCAACTGGAGATAGAGCAATACTATATGCTTCCGTTACCCGGCTACGATTCGGAAGCGCTGCAAGGCAACATCCTTCGAGCATACAACACGGCCCAGACCATCATTAGAGATGCCGCAGAGATCGACCGCAAGACAGATTTCCTTTTGCATGCACCGCATTTCTACTTTAGAGCTTTGCTCTGTGCAACATGCATCATCTGCAAAGTGATGGGGTCATCGTACAAAAAGTTCATCGACCGAGAACGGATGGAACGGTCCGTAGCCGACATGCTTGCCATCCACAAGAGATCGATCGTCATGGAAGGCGACCTCGCCGCGCGTCTGACGAGCTTCCTGGAAACATGGCTCGAGCTAGCGGTTTCGACCGAGTGGGAAGAAGAGCCCGTTTCGACCTTCACGCACCGGCTGAGTGCGAGCACGATCATGGACTGCGCGAAGAGATGGAAGCACGACCTGGAAAATCGGATGACGTCCAAGAGCCAGCCCGCGCCGGCCAATGGGACCGACGCGGGATTCGTTGTGCCGAGTGCTGCTGATCCGATGCAATATATCGATTGGACGTTCATGGGCGATTTCGACTGGAACATTGAACCAAATATCCTCTAGAACGGGACCCAGGAGGCAAAGCTTGATCTGGATATCATTCGGACTTAGTTTGCTCATGGTCCGTACGGATGTTGGCTGGTTGTGGTAAGGTATATATCGTTGCTGCGAGCACTAAAATCGCACACAGGGACCCCCCTCATCTGATTCCGAATAGCCCTTATCAGGAATTCTTCCACTATACAGAAACCGTCAGGCATTACTTCATTTCCACTTACGTTCTGCAACGCCAACCCACATCTGCGGCGTTCCAGAATTAGTATCCGGGAAACACGGGAGTATGAGGGACAGAGACGCCTTCGCAGCGCCTCGACAAGGCTAGACTTACACCCCATCCCAACACCTTCCCGATGATCTCATTGGCAATCTGGTCCCTCGTCGGCGTGGAGCGCAGAAGCCCGGGGTCTAAGGGCTCGCCGAGGGCCACTACCATGAAGAAATCTGCAGTAGTACCCCGTCAGGAGATCCGCAGCCCCGATTCAGGAGAGCTTGGCTGAAAAAGCCCACGCGCAATTGAACTTACATCTATGCGGGCCGTGGTTCAGCAGCGGCCGCGGAGGGATGTACACGGCGCCCGTCCGCGTCTTGCCGTAGTGGAAACCGCCCTTCAGGAGTGCCTGGGCCGCGTCGTCGATCACAAAGTCCGCCGCCTCGACTGTCGTCTTCGGGGCTGGGATCCCAGAGTAGATCCTGAACCGCGCCCCAGAAATTCATTAGTCACGCCGTGTCTACGGAACCTTCTTGATATCCTTACTTTCCCTGATTCAAAGGGAAAGATAATCAAGAAAACGCGGGAGAGGGGTTTCGGTCTTAGGCATAGGCGCGGGGGGTAGTAGGGGAACATGAAGAGACTCGCCGCTCACCCGTGCACGATCGGTGTCGGGAGTGGCGCGTCCGGGTCCTCGCAGACGAGTAGCCACTCGCGGACGCGGTCGGCGAGCGCCGGGGGCGCCGTCCACTGCAGCGCGGGGAACCGGCCGGCGCCGTCGTGCGTGTGCTCCTCGGGGCGCAGCGCCGCGCCGCTGGGGCCGCACTCGGGCGACGCCACGGCAACAGTCTGCTCCGCGTGCCCCGCGAACGCAGGCCGCGCGTAGAAGCTCTTGGCGTCGTGGCCCTTAGACTTCGCGAGGAGCCACGAGAGCATCACTTCGACGAGCGCCTTCGCCATCTCTCGGTCCCGTTAGGTTGAGTGGTGCGCCTGATAGATGTGTAATATGATTGGTTCTTCTTTGGGCTTGGCGGAATTGTGCGTCGCCTGACTGGACCGATCGCTCGTAAATCGAGGGAGAGTCTGAAAAGAAGATGGAACGAGTATATCCTGATTTAGATACTGTGAGCTATGAGAAAATATATTAGCATTCGAAAAGCAAATCTTAGGGTTTATGTCGTGATGACTTGCTGTCCGGAAGGATGCTGACTATGGCACCCCAATGTATATCGAGTTCGGAGCCGGAGCGGCTATCTTAGTGCCAAGTCTTTACCGAAAATGGCCAAGAGCCCCGGAAGCGTTCGGCTTTGAGAAACGACTACCGGACCCAACCACCCGCCACGTGTCTCTCTTTTTTTTTTTGGAATTCCATTTCCAAATCGGGTTTACCGCCTATTATCACCGCTAAAAGTCACCATCCGGATTCAGATCCGGGGTTTATTCGATTAGAAATTCCCCCGTCGCACCAATCATACCCCCCTGGGACGCTATCGATACGTCGCCCGCGACACCATGGCGAGCTTCCGGCAGGTGTGGCAGTGGTTGCGGACGGCGACGGAGGACGGCGACGGCGACGCCGGCGCCGCGGTCGTCGAGGAGGTGGTGCTCCCGCCCCGGCCCAGCCACCCGTACTACCCGGAGGACGTGTCCATACCGGGGTACGCGCCGAACGAGCTGCCCGTGCCCGTGCTCATGGCGGCGCTGGGCGGCATGCTGAGCTTCGCGCTCCTGGGATCATCCATCGTGGCGCTGAGGGTCAACCCGGCCCTGACGAGGTCGAACCTCGCCGTGTTCTGCTGGTTCATGCTGTGTGAGTGGTCAAGTTCCGAACCCCGGCAATCGACCGATTATGGCCAGGGATAGCTAACATAGCATGGTTATAGGCGGCTGTCTGCATTGTTTCTTCGAGGGTGAGTTTTACTCCCATGATGGTTGATTGGCTGGTCAGGGTGAATCCTGACCGCTTTCTAAAGGGTACTTCGTCCTGAACCACGCGACCGTCGCGTCCTCGCAGTCGCTCCCCGCGCAGCTGTGGAAGGAATACGCGCTCTCGGACTCGCGCTACCTGACCTCCGACTTGTTCATGCTCTGCGTCGAGAGCATCACTGCCGTGAGTGCCTTCCCTCCCCTCCCCCGCCCCTCGCTCGAGAGAGGGAAGGACTATCATGGCTTTACTTTACCAAACGCGGGGGGAGAGAAGAAATACTAAAATCCACAGCTCCTCTGGGGACCCCTCTGCTTCCTGTGCGCCCTGACGACGGCGCTCCCGCGCAGCCCCCTCCGACACCCCCTGCGCATCGTGGCTTGTATGGCGCACCTATACGGCGTGGCGCTGTACTACGCGACGAGCCTGTGCGAGCTGCACTACGGGGGCCGCTCGCACAGCCGTCCGGAGCCGCTCTACTTCTGGGGCTACTACGTGGGGTTCAACCTGCCGTGGGTGGTGGTGCCCGCTCGTAAGTTTCTTTCTTTTCCTTTCATTCTTTCTTTCTCTTTCTTTTCGCTCCCCTCTCTTCTGCTTCCACGCCACCAGCGGGGCAGGGGAATACGGACGAGCAGCGGACGGGTCGAAGAAGAGGAGAGACTAATCCCCGGCCCCTCCGCGGGCGATTGTGTCTTAGTGATCCTAGCCGACAGCTTCGCGACGTTAACGAGGGCGCTTAGGGCGCTGGACAGGGTCGACGGCGCCCTGGACGGGTTCTGGAGCAGGGAGGGGAGGCCGACGACTGGCGGGGACGAGGAGGAGCCTAAGAAGACGAAGTGATGCTGTGCGAGATGTGTGGTCTATCCGGCTCGTGGCATGAATCGTGCATGGTTCAAGGCAGACTGGAGGGTCGGGTATGGGAATGTATCCAGAGCCCCCGGGAGTCTTGTGATTAACCACCTCTTACCTAAGGACGGGGACAAGCAAACGAACAAAATATCTCTCCCCTTGCGCTCGGACTTTGGTCCTTTGACTGACCCGCCTACCTGGGTATGGACCTCACTCGGCTCGCGCTAGTTGCGGAATGAGGCGTCCATCTCGACGCAACTAGGCGTTAGCGCCGACGCCTCGCAAGCACGTGCACAAGTAAGGGATCGAGGAGAGAGACATGTGTTCGCATGATCTGATATCGAAAGGGGGTTGCTAGCGATTTTGTTTTATTTCTTCCGCAGGTTGGCTTGCGGGAGTTAAGGCCAATCCTAGGCGGGGACATAGCCGGGCCATTTGCCTTCAATTACCCCATGGGAGGGGGCTTTGCGACGGCGGCGTCCTCGAAGGCGCGTTATCTGGCATGGTGACCCTCCCATCGTGACTAGCAATCCGTCGGAGCCACCCTCATATCTGTACACATCGCGATCGCTTGCCGGGTTCTCTTAGGCTTGGGCGCGGTGGTGGACGAGGGTTGAATGGAAGGCGTCGTCGCCTATGATTGTCTCGCAATCTACATAATGCGTATAGTAAAGGCCATGGTATTCCTCGCTATTTAGTTTGTCGTAGTCTAACCGGTATGCGACAGGCTTGCTTGACAATATCGAGGAAGCGTTCTCCCCGAACGCCTCCTCCACGGTGAATGGCTACAAACAATGAGCGAGGACGAGAGCCTTGCGTCAACTGACTCGTCTAATGGTGACATGGTCTAGAGGACATTACTTATACAATGCGATGAGTGCGCCACGTTCACATTTCCCCGCAGCACGAGGGAAGACCACGAATTTCCATCACGTTATGCAGCAAGAACAATCTTAATAATATGACATTCAAACGATGGATAAAGCGATTCGGAGCCTCGCCATTCATGAGTAAGAACAAGTCCGCGAATCATT
This sequence comes from Monosporascus sp. mg162, assembly GCA_004155945.1. Classification (NCBI taxonomy): domain Eukaryota; kingdom Fungi; phylum Ascomycota; class Sordariomycetes; order Xylariales; genus Monosporascus; species Monosporascus sp. mg162. The sequence goes on from QJNY01000379.1 coordinate 78,223, forward strand.
CCGTTAACGGCCTGACGCTGAAGATATCGGGCTCGCCGGGCTCGCCGGTGAGTGACTCAAACCGGCCTACGAGCGACCTCACCACCTGTATGAGCAACGCGAACTCCCCGACAGAAGGCGACCTAAGGTCCCCCATGACCGAGCCGGACTCCCCCCAGCGGGACGACACGCTGATGCACATGGCCTTCTTCAGACGGAAGGCCGGAGTAACGGCCCGTGAGTTCTATGACCACTGGGAACACGTCCATGGGCCGTTCGTCCGGCCGTGGGTGGAGAAATACGGTTTCCTTGGGTATACCCAGGTAGGCCCGACCCCCCACCCTCTCCGCAACAGCATGGTTCAAAAACATATTATGTGCGGATCAGCCTTAGGTCCATCTGAAGCCCCAAGTGGACGCAGGTACTCCGACGGCCCCTGAATCGTCGGAGGAATCCCCTCTGGCCTCGTTTGACGGCTGTGCGATAGTGGAGATAAGAGACTTTGATCAATTTGCGGCCGCCTTCCAGGACGAATACTACCTCAACGTCATCGCGCCGGATGAGAAGGCTTTCTTCAATATAAAGACCGGAGTCACTCGAGCTCGAGGGGAGGTGAAGAGGATTTTCTGAGCATTGTGGACCGTTGCTGTATTATCGATGTCTGTTGATATAGCTTCTCCTTCTGGGTATCATGTCCCCAATCTCCTCCTAGCTATCCACAGTCTTATCGTACGTATTTGTTCATAAACCGCTTGTGGAAGTCAGAGCGTAGAAGATCCTATGCTAGGTTAGCACCCCCAGATCGAAAATACGAGACGTATCAAGAACTTACGTTGATGAATTCCTTGCTCTTGCCCTTGTTTTCTGTTCCCCTAGCTTGATTCTTGAAAACAACATCATCGTCCCATCTATAGTCCCGTGGTTAGCGAGCCAAGCTTAATGAAGTAGAGCCAAGTTCGGCATACCTCCGCTTGATGTTGAAGCTCTGTTTGGGGTTCAATAGCGGATTTCCCAGGGCGATATCGCGCTCACGCTCCTCCTGTTCCCTGGCAGCCTTCTCGGCCTCCTCTTTCGCACGTTTTTCGGCGCGCTCCCGCCTGATCTTCTCGAGCTCGCGCTGCAACTCCGCCTCCTCATCGTCGTCGTCTTCTTCACTATCGTCATCGCTGCTACCCTCGTCCGAGTCGTCCTCCGAGTCGGCGTCTATGTCCCTTGTCTCCTCTAATATGCGCCGTCTCTTAGCCTCGGGGTCTTCTTCTCCGTCCGCCTGCGACGTCAACTCCAGGGGCCGCTTCGCGTTGCCGCTGATGGCAGCGGTCTCGGACTCGTTAGTTGCATCGGGAAAGGCACCGCCGCTTTTCTTGGCGAAATGGGCGGCTTCTGCTGCGAGGAGTTCGGCTCGTAGGTCGCGGAAACCTTCGTCGGCAGCTCCGCCCTGGCCCGGCTGGCGGAACTTCAGCTGCGTGTGTGCCGGGAGGAGTCGTTGGTGATAGGCAGGGCCGCGAAGGGCTTCCTTTCCACGCGCCTGGCAGACGATTAGTATACAGCTATGGGCGCACCCCTTTGTGTTGTGTAGCTTACTGGATCAAAGGTAGGCCTATGGGCGGTAGTCATCTTGAAGTTTCCCTGATAGCACGATTGCGAATGGTATGGTAGGTGCCTGCGGTGGTTAGTGCTGGTTCTAGAGTGATTACGGCACCCTTTTTTTGAGCCAAATCGGGTTTAGACAAAGTCTTCGTCACGTGCCTCAAAAATCTACTTTCATAACCGACTTCGGTATATAGATTTTAATATGTTCTAAATAAGAAAAAGTACATTTATTATACGACCCGGATATAAATCCATGTTTTTAAATCCAATCTTAACAGCGTCCTTGGAGACGAGAACCTGTATACCTTGGTAGCCTATGTACTGGAATTTAATATGGGGCTATCGGTATTTCTTACGAGGATCGATATCTGATTGTTTAGACATATAACGTCGAAATGCAGGATTTTTTTTTTTTTTTTTTTTTAAAGACGAAGCTATCTAGGCTATGGGGAAAATGTTGCGACAGGCAACAAGATATTGTACAGTCACCTGCGCAGCAGGGCTGGACGACGAGGTGATGGTGGGGCTTTCGACAGCAACATCATGCCTCGCAGGCGTTGCTAGATGTTCTTTACCTGTGAACTAATCCTCATTTATTGCGTTGCGACGCTGTAACATTTCTGCCACTTCGGCTTTGTCTCGTTTTAGTGCCTCCTCATCCCTCCGATTCCACCGTGGCTGCTGCCGTCGATCCTCTTGAGATACGTCCTCCATTGAGGCCTGTAGAGCAGTACCAAAACGTCCGTTCTCTAGCCTAAGGTTCACCTCTGCTCCGCCGTCTATCAAACTCTCAGCGCATACCTCCCGACCCCAATAGGCAGCAGTTGCTAAAGCACTGCCAAACAACCCTACCTGAAGCTGCATGTTCGCATCTGCCCCTTTCTGGACCAGGAACTTGACAATCTCTGTCTTTCCTCTAGCTGCTGCTGCTGCAAGGGCGCTGCCGTATTCCCCAGTCTGAAGCGGCATGTTTACCTCTGCCCCCTTCTGGACCAGGAACTCGACAATCTCAATATTTCCTCTAGCTGCTGCTGCTGCAAGGGCGCTGCCGTAAAACCCAGTTTGAAGTGGCATATTTATCTCTGCCCCCTTCTGGACCAGGAACTCGACAGTATCAGTGTGTCCGCT